>SNQJ01S0073306.1:0-23951 GCA_010110895.2 Picea sitchensis | reverse complement strand
TTATGGAATCCACTATGATACTCATGGAATTGATGTCACCATCTTTTAACTTCTCCATCACTGCAACGTTCTGCGGTTCCTTCTCTTTTCCTTCTTCAAACTCTGACTTCACGATATTTCCTTTCACGATATCCAACACTTTATTCTTGGAAAGGATGAGGTCAATCCTTGTATTCCATGCTCTGAAGTTAGAAGCTCCATCTAACTTGTTTTATGACTTCATGGAGTAAGTCATGGTTGATTTGACTTGGTCAACCCTAGATTTGACCAAAAACTCAAACTTCATGTCTTGGCTTGCTGAGAGTATCATGAGATGTGCTAGGCGAGGGTGCATTGATCTATCAAGAGATTAGTTCAATCCATTCACTTAAGGTGCCTCAACGAGAGGATTAGGGTTTCTGCAACTGCACCTGCTAGTAACCCTAGATGTAGTGCTTTGGTGACTGCTCCTACTAGAAACCTTAACGGTAGTTCTTCAACGAGCTCAATATCCTTATGGTTATGCTTCCTTCCAGCGGTTAGACTGAATGAAGGAGGTGTGGGCCCATAACCTATTAGAATATGAAAGATTGTGCTTGTTTTACCATTGACAATACTATTGTCACCCAACCATATGCTGAAGGCTAAAGCCACCCTCCAAGCACCTTAACCTTGAAAGAGAATCACTCCAGAAGAAAACCCTAGGCTAGATAGCCAAACAAAGGGTAGCACACCTTTCCCCAAGTATAGTGCACCAACAAGAGTTGATAAGATACTCCAAACCCTAACCAAGAGACAGTCCAAGACAAACATGATCTGCTAGTTGCAGTAGCTGCAATGGAAGCTCTCCTCCAAACCTACACATAAGACTCGGCACTGCAGTGTGCACAAGTTGTTGCTCTGCAATTCTAAGACTGCTTGCCAGAATGAGAACTGGCCTTCTGTATATATACTAATTCTGGTTAACTACTTGGGCGAACCTCTCATTTTGGGTATCTATCTGTTCAGTATATATTAGTTCTTCTGGCCGAATTATTCTCTTGGAGGCTAATAAACTAATATAAGTTATCTTCTTGAGCTAACATGTCTTCTAGGGTTATTAGACAACTCATTAGGGTTTCTTCTTGCTTCTCGGATTATTCTATTCTTGTCAAGTCTACACGTGGAGGTAAATACCTCTCGCAACTACCGTAACATCAACATCTTGGTCATGTTGACCTATTTTGGGACTTCAACAACCTGTCGAAAAAGAAGCGCAAGTCGAAGCAGAGATCACAAGATCTCGGCCCTCTTTTGGGCCCCTTTTTGGGTTTTTGGGAATATGTAATAGGAATGGGATGTCGGCCCATGGGTTTACTCACGTTTAGGCCTATTTTGTAATATATAAATAGATGCCTAGGCTATATAGAGGTAGTAGTGCATCTATGTGATGTAGGCTAAGTGCCAAGGGTTGAATCTGTGTGATCAAGGCTTAGTGCATTCTGTGTAAGACTTGCAGAGCGGAGTGCAAGTCCCTGTGAGAGACTGTAGAAGGCTTAGTGTTGTAATGCAAGGAAGAAGGATTTAGAGAGCTATTCAGATCTTCTATCCTGTGAGAAGTAAGGGTTTTGAGGCTCTGTTCTTGTAACCGATTGACCAAAGACTATAGAGAAGAAGAGTTGGTGGATGTAGCCCCAGGGTGGGGGTGAACCACGTAAACACTGTGTTATGTTCTTTGTGCTTTTTCTTGATGTGTCCATATGCTACTTGTTAAGTTCTCTGATATGTTTAGATAGATCTATTCATGCTTGGTGCTTATTATCTGTGAGAATTTTAGATCTGATCTAGATATTCATGCTTAGTTCTTGATATGCTCATTCTGATCCATTTGTATATGCTAAGTGCTTTAATACTATAGATTAGCGTGAATGTTGTGAAGATTTGTCTTATAAAAGAAGTGGTTATTGAATGTATATTGAAGAAATAACGGTGCTAAGTAATTTATTAAGTGGTACAATCACAGATTTGTGTCCCATCTAAGGTTCTAGACACTTGAGTCCTGCAACCACCCCTCCCTCTACCTTGGGTGAGACTTCATCTACTTCGCAGGTGTTGTCGAAAGGGCCAGTAGTCAAGGCTTTGTTGGTGCTTTGTTGTAGCATTGAACCCTGGGTCTGCCCCTATGCCAACAAATGGTTCTGTTGTCGAGACCTGAAACTGTGATTGTTGGGAGCTAAGAAAGAAGAAGCCTGGTGCGAAGAGTTGACCTAGAATCTTTGTGCGTAAATATATTCCCTAGTGTGCAGTATTCTACTTGATCTATAAAACTTTGTGCTAAAGAGAGAAGGTCAGATCTGTAAAACTTTGTGCTAAAGAGAGAAGGTCAGATCTGAAAAAAAGAAGCTTGATCTATAGAAAAGAGGTCAGATCTAGAGAAAATAAGTGATATCTGAACACTTTGTGCTCTAAGAAAGGTAAAAGTGGAAATTTATGACTAAAATAGGTAAGATATACAAGCTCTGTGCTATGAGAAAGGTAAGAATAGTTAAAACTTTTAGATCTGAAAACTTTGTGCTCTGTAGAAGTAAGATAAGTGGAAATTTTTGTTTCTAGAATATGGATCTAGGTCTGTTTACTAGAGTCTGTCCTAGTTTGAAAGCTAATTCATTGATAGATGAAAGAAGATTTGATATGAGTATATCTGATAAGAATAGTGAAATATATGTTATACCTATGCAAAGAAAGAATGTTTGGACTAACAAATGGATGTAGGATCCTAGAAATAATTTGTTGCAGGTTAACTCCCATGATCCTAGTGCACAGTACATAAGAAGATGGGGATCATTTAAAATGAAGAGAGGATTAACCCTTTTTTACAGTTGGAGAAGATCGGGACATCTTGCTAAGGAATTCCCTAGTGGAAGACCTAGTTGTCTTTGTTGTAAAGCTCTAGACCATGAACTATTAGATTTCCCTAGAATGATTGTTAAGATTGAAAGAATGAATCCAAATCGAGAAAACCCTAAGGCAGATCTAGAACCTATGGATGAACCTCAGAAAGAATCAGAGAAAGCATTGCTACAGATGAAAGAAACCCTGAATGACCACTAACATGTCATCTTATCAGGGATCTTCAAAGAGAAGAAATGCATCGAAGAAATAATAGGAGACTTTGACATTGACTGTGTTCTAGATGAGTAAACACAGGTGAATATCATGACAGAGAGGACCTGGGAAGATATAGGAAGACCTGCTATGATTCCTTCATTAAGGGGAATAGGGTTATTGAGAGGAAAGCTGGTAAACCTATGTGGAAGGCTTGCTCAGATACCTATGACTATCAATGGAAATTCAACAGAAGAAGACTTTGAGATTATTAAATTTGTTGAAAACAGTGCCCCGTTTACCATGTTAATAGGAAAACCTTGGATTGATAGAGATCAAGCCAGACGGAAGGAAGAAGAAGAAGTTTTGGAACAGAAGAAGCAAGAGTTAAAAGACTTTCTGACTAGAAGGATCATGCACTTGATTGAAGAACAGGAGAGCAGATCACGGATATTTAATGCTAGCAACCCATATGTCAAAGCTATGTGAACATTAGAGGATCCACAGAATATTGAATTACCTATCCCAGACAAAGAATAAGTATTATCCAGGAACCCTAGGAACTTCTCCATGAAGAAGCAATATAGTCATTGGGGATATTATAACTGTTGTGATCGACACTTCGAATGGACAGAAAATCAATAAAGGTTCTTAATTAGACCATTGGACCTTGACATAATGGATCAAACATGAGTTAAGGAAGGCTCATACCCATTGCAAGACAATCATTGTCGAATTACCTATTTAGCTCATCGCACCATGCACCGAGAACACTTTTGCCAATCAAGAATTCAAGCCCATAGACTAATCTAAGTTCATACAGTGATCATTGTTCTCTCATTCTCTATCTCATTACTGTTTCTGAGTTCTTCCTCGATCCCATGAATTGTTTACCCTGAGTGCATATGTCGGAAGCATTGAGCGCTGCAGAGAGAGCCATTGAGGAACTTTTGATCGACTTGATGAAAAAGAGAGTCATGTCGAAGAGAGAAGTATATACAGGTGTACAAGTATATTCAACGAGAGGACTGCAGGCCTCTCTATCGACTACTCGTGCCAGACCATCCCAACCAGCTGATGAGAAATGAATGAAGCACAGAGACGATATCATGAACGCTAAGTTGATTTTGAGCATTCTAACTTCTTATCTACCACCTTTGAGTGGCGTGATAAACTGATACAACGTGACCAGATATTTTGAATATGAATTGGTCACTGCATACCTTACGAAGGGGATACCCACAGTGCGTGCAGACCAGGATAAGGTCGCAACGTTGAGATTTAGTGACTTCAACCTCGGCGACAGGAAAGGGTACAATATGCTAGCCCCATATAAGTATCTAACTATTACCAAGGGAAAGAATTCAAAGATAGTTCCCTAGCAGTGGACCATGAACCTCACATAGTCCACACTGCTTAATGTAATGAAGATTCCTCACTTCAGGAGGAATCAAGAAGTGAACACGTGCGTCAAGTTGTTGTTGTCCTGCTATCATGGAGGATACTTATGTTTCAACTACCACATCACAGTGGACTTGAATTTGATCAATTAGATCACATGGCTTAGCATGCAAGGACCTAACCCACATGATTTCTACCCTAGAAAGACCTCGAATCGTAGGCTCTCCCAAAGGATAAAGGATACTTACGACAATGTAGAGAAGGGCACACAAGGCTACAAGGTAGCCTCTATCCAGAGCGGCGCAGTGCACCTTGCCTGTCAGTTGATCATAGGCAAGCTAGTTCGTAAGAACTGACCAAACCAAGTAACTAGATTCATAGTCGACCTTGTAGGGAAGTGCGTGGAGGGACTACAGATGAATTGGGTGAAGTACCTTGTAAACCAGATAGAACTAGATTGTAGGGAAGCGCAGGATCAGGGATACAAATTCCACTTCAGTTGGCTTCTTATCCTGATCGCTTTCATTGCAAGGGAGATGACGGAAGGTGTGACCTTCCTGGACACCAAGCCATTTGAACCTCTGGCCACAAAGTTCAGTACGTTGTGGTACTCCAACGACATGAACAAGCAGTGGCAATCAAATTTCATCTTCCACATGTATTATAACTAGTTGAAGATAGACATATAGTCCACACCTCGCATAACCCCGAACACACTTCACAAGTTTAGACCCTTGATGAAATTCAGCGTGGACCACCATTTCATCTATATCACCGCGTGTGATGATGATAATAAACAACAGTTGCAGTCTTACTACAAGTTAATGGAGGATGACTTGGAGGAGATTACCAAGGAATGGTCAATGAACCTCCTTGTTCCAGTGGACCTTGCGGAGATGTACGATGTTGAAAGCCTCAAAAATGTATCAGAGACAGCCGGACCTACCAAGATAAAGAAGACCAAAGAGGTCCATGATTTAGACAGTGCATCTGTGAAGACCACTTCCATTTTAGAAGAGGAATGAAGAGATGGTGGAGAGATAGATGGAAAAGAAGTGGGAGATAAGAAAGGAGAGGTTACACATCCTAGAGACGAGGAGGATCCCTCGAAGAAAAGGAAGGTTTCCGCCTCGAAACCTTCTTCAAGGAAGAAAATGAAAGAAACCAGGACTAAGTTTGAGAGCACCCTCACCTCAGGTGACTTTGAATTCATTATCACAACACTGAATGATGCTTCACTGGAGATAGCAGAGAAGCAAGAAGATAATAAGGAGGAGGTGCTCAGTTGAATTAAGGATGATCTCCAAGGAGTGCAGCAGGCACTACAGTATAGCCACGCAATATCCACTATGCCACTATTAGTAGAAACACCAGAAGTAGATGATGCTCCAACTCAATTACACTGCATCACTGATAGAGTTGATGCTCTCCTTTGACAAGCTCAAGAAGAGACAACACAAGCCACCCAGGATTTAGCACAACTATAGAAAGACCTTCTAGAGAAATGCAGTATTGCAGAGCAAGAGAAGCTTTCTCTCTAGGTCCAGTTTGATGAAGAGAAAGACCATCTGCGTATAGAAAAGGAACAGTTTCTCGCCGAGCAACTTGAATTTAAGGAAAGGGTCAACAGAGCACTTCTCTTTGTGAGAGTCATCGAAGTATAGACCGAGGAACAAGTTACACAGCAGGTGGCACAACTATAAGAGGTAATATAGAAGCTACAACAGTGCATCGTCAAGTTAGAGCTCTGCGTAGTACCTGAAACCCCACAGGAGATAAGGAACCAAAGAGAAGAAGTTGCCCATAGTGTAGTTGACAGACTAAAATCTCTTGCCTTGGAGTGCAAGCATCTCAGTAACCATAGTGCCCAGACCTATGAAAATGTCACTGAAAATCCAGAATTGGAGACACTGGAGTCGCAACTCAAAGAAGTGAAGTAGAACGCCGATACGCTACAGGTGCAGCTAAAGGCCGTGTCAGCTATATACATAATGAAGAGATATCACGAATAATGTATAGCTCAACAACAAATCCATATGATTCAAAGAAAAGTGATGGAAGTCACTTAACGACTTCAACCTATTCAAGACAAGGCATGTTTGTTGTTTACAGAGGTCGAGAGCCAAGGAGCATAGTGCTAGAACAAGTCATCCTCATAGCAGAACAATGCCTAGAAGGGCCAATGTATGACACAGTGATCCAGGTGTTCACTAAAGAATATGCCACAACAAATAAGCAAGTCGAAGCAGGATGAGGCATTCGAGAGAGAACTACTTAGACCTGAGTGACTCGGGACGCGTCACAGGTGATTGTTGGGGCCTTGTTTTCCCTTGACCAAGTTTTGGAGTTTCTTGGTCATGTTGACCTATTTTGGGACTTTGACAGCCTATCAAAGGAGGAGCGCAAGTCAAAGCGGAGATCACGGGATCTCGGCCCCTTTTTGGGTTTTTGGGAATATGTAATGAGAATGGGATGTCGGTCCATGTGTTTACCCATGTTTAGGCCTATTTTGTAATATATAAATAGATGCATAGCCTAGATAGAGGTAGTCTTGCATCTATGTGATGTAGGCAAAGTGCCAAGGGTTGAATCTGTGTGATCAAGGTTTAGTGCATTATGTGTAAGACTTGCAGAGTGGAGTGCAATTCCATGTGAGAGATTGTATAAGGCTTAGTGTTGTAACACAAGGAAGAAGGATCTAGCGAGATGCCCAGATCTTCTGTCCTATGCAGAGTAAGATTTTTGAGGCTCTATTCTTGTAACCGATTGACCGAAGACTATAAAGAAGAAGAGTTGGTGGACGTACCCCCAAGGTGGGGGTGAACCATGTAAACACTATGTCATGTGATTTATTATTTTTCTTGATGTGTCTATATGTTACTTGCTAAGTGCTCTGACATGTTTAGATAGATCTATTCATGCTTGATGCTTATTATCTATGAAAATGTTAGATATGATCTATATATTCATGCAACGGTGCTAACGGTGCTAAGAAAAGTGGTTATTGAATGTATATTGAAGAACTAACGGTGCTAACTTCTTTATTAAGTAGTAAAATCATAGATCTGTGTCCCAGCTAAGGTTTTGGACACTTGAGTTCTGCAACCACCCCTGCGTCTACCTCAGGTGAGACTTCATCTGCTTCACAAGTGTTGCCGAAAGGGTCGGTAGTCAGGGATTTGTTGGTGTGTTTTTGTACCATTGAACCCTGGGTCTTCCCCTGTGCCAACAGGTGTCAAACCTCTTCCTCCAACACCATGTCATCTAATTCCCCAACAACCTCTAACCATGATTACCTGCATTGAAAATTTTCAAAATTTAATTAGTGATATATTTTAATCATTTAATTAACATAGTGGAAGGCTTAATGGTCCAATGTCCCAAGGTTGAAACCTCTCTAATACCATATGTAATGGCCCCTTGGTTACAACATCAAATAAGTGAGTATAGTAGAGGTAAATTGTTTTTTGAAGCAACTGTTAGGACAAGTGATATGCAATAGCAACATACATCAATAATTACACTTTCAATCTCATTACATCACCACACAACAAAAAATTGAATACAACATCATTATTATTCAAGATCAACCATATCACATAAATATAACATAATATAGCTACCCACCCAACCTATCCTTCAAGGTTAGGACCTCCAAGACACATAATCAACACTCAAGTCCAGAATTCATCCGATTGATTTTAACCATTTAAGGTCTCAGGACTGGTGACTGTTCTGAATAACAATAAGATATCTAGTTCCCTTAACCACAATCATACTATGAAAATTCATTACTAAATCAACAACAATACCCTTCATAAATTCTTTAAATACATAGTGTAATCTACTACGATTTAACAATCATTAAATAAAATTTATCATGTACTAATTAAGAATGTTTTATAACACTTATCAAGAAGCATAACAACAATTTCCACTTAAAAAGAATTTCAGTGTACCAAAAAATAGTTTCAACACCCATAAATCTTACGGCGAACAAGGGGGTTAATCGAATTTCAACTAACATATATCAATCGTAATGGTTTCAACATGGACTAGAAAATTTTATAGTGGATAAAATCTTAAAACTTAAAAAAAACACATTTTGCAGTGACCAAAATATACATTGATTAATAATTTAAAACACAGTGGATGCGATTTGATTTGGTAGTGAATCAATATTTTTCTCATTACATGAGCTACAAATAGATTTGGAAGCGAATAAAATAATGTTATAATGACAGGAGCTACAAATAGATTTGGTAGTGATTCAATATTTTTCAATTATAGGAGCTACAATATGATTTGGCAACGAATCAAATTTTTTTTAATAACAGGAGCTGTAAATTGATTTGGTAGTGAATCAAATAATTTCTAATAACATGAGTTGTGTTAGCACATATTCTTGTAAGGGGAAAACTTCTCTCTAGATTCAGGTCCTTGGTGAGAAATAGATGAAATGGAGCTTAATACCTATCAAATGAAGTTATCCAAGATTGCAGTCATGAGCGTCCAAGAGTAGCATGCATAAAACCTCTATTTTCGGGTTAAAAATCAAGCAGGTGGGCATTTTTTCTTTTTAGCAACGAAGATCCATCGATGGAGCAGATCAACAGTCATCGATTAAGCCAGAGCCACAGAGTTGCATGAGGTTTATCGCATCATCTCATACCTTTGGGACAAAGTCACGAAATGATCATGGTCGTTCGATCCAGTTGGGACACATGGCGCCTGATTAAGTCCGATCACCATTTCGACTACCGGGACTTTGAAATACAAGGGTCGACTCCCTTCCACCCACGATACGTGAAATGTGAAGGTGCCTTGGGGTGTGGGCCTATGGTCATAGCATAGGGTCGTATTGAAAGGCGGGTCCTAAAGAAGGGGGACAGGTGGCAGCTAGTCGACATTTTGGGGGTTTTGGAGCTCCCAGTGGGAGAATCCCTGAAAGAATTGGGACCGTTAATATTAAATCAAATACGGCCATTGATTGCGGATTAGTCATTTTGAAATTTCAGCTCCCAGGACTTTGAAAGACAGGGGGTCACTCCTCCACTGCATCTGGAATCGCTGAAACATGAAATGATTAACCGTTTTGACATTTCATCTACCGGGACTTTGAAAGACAGGGTGTTTCTCCTCCACTGCATATAGAATCGCCAAAACACGAAATGATTAGTCATTTTGGCATTTTGGCTATTGGGACTTTGAAAGATAGGGGGTCGCTCCTCCACTACATCTGGAATCGCCGAAACATGAAATGCGAAAAGCACCTTTGAAGATAGGCGCAGGGTCGCAGCTCATGGTCACTTGGGGTGATAGAAAGAATTGCGCAAAGGGCCAAAGCATCGGGTTTAGCTGCAGGAGGTGTCACTGCGTTCTCTAGGTGCCAATTCAACTCGGCCTCAATACTGATCCCTTCTAGAGGTAAATAAAGGTAGGAGGAGGTGGTTGAAACCTCGCCTCACTCCTTAAATGTAAGGCATGGAGGTTCTGGTAGGCAGTCTGCCCAAGATCGTCCTCTGTGCATATTTTCCTAAAGAAGACATGTCGATCTGATGTCCTCGTCTGACCAGAGGAGCCTGCACATGCTAATTTGGACTTTAATGTCTTAGCTACCCTCCTACTTTCAAGGTGATGAATTTCTCTGTGTATATATACTTAGTTTTTTTATTTTTGTGGGCATGGATGGTAGAGCAGAGCTCCTGACCGTAATGTTTTAATGAAGCACTGGTTTTCTTGGCTATGTATCTGCATATGAAATTTTATTGTTCAATGTAAGGCAACTCTCTTTTTCATCTAGTTTCAATCTCATACTAAAAGGTTTCACGATTGATTGATTCACGTGAATCGTCGTGACTGTGTTATGATAAAGGATTTATTATAACGTTGTTATGTTCTTTTAGTGTTTCTACTTTTGAATATAAGAGGTTCTTGTGTTCAAAGTTTTCTTCTACACGTTGTTAGAAGCTCGATGCCTACAACAGGCCTTCACATTTCCTCACAAAATTCTTCCTCCTACTCACCCTTATTACAACATACTGTCTGAAGTTGAATCAAGACCTCATCTTCTTGTGCATGCCTGGCCTAGTTTTTGAGTTAGAATGATATTATTATGTGTTTACTTCCATTCATCACCCTTTATCAACAAATAGTGACATAAACTGATGGGCATCAGGCTTACTCCTACTACAATCCAGGAGTGACTTCTGACGCGAACATTTGTAGCGCCGTTGTCAGGGACGAAGTTGAAAATTTTCCCTGGGATTGAGCGACATTGAGGCTCTAATTCTGAAGGTGCATCAGGCATCAGAGCCCTACGAGATTGCTACTATGCACCTGGTGACTCCATTTTGATGAATCCACTGTGGTGAACCTGTTGTTTTAGTTTTGGCTTCCAGAGGTAGACACACGTGGTCCCATCCACAACTGCCTCTAGCTACACCTGGAGCTGATCCGAAGGTGATTATCTGACGTCGACGCACGAACCCTCCACAACCCACAGGTCAGAAGGTCCACATCAACACAGGATCTTTTCCTTTCCCCAGCCTGAAGAACTCTAACGGCTCTTCTATTACCCTATCAGGAAATCTACACCCACATCAAACTCTCGCGGGATCCCCTTTTTACACTTGGGAGATCAGACTTCGCAGCTTCGCGAATCCAGTGGTCGAGCATTGGACTCTCAAATCCCCAAATCCCGATACAGTCAACGCTAACCATTCCTTTTTCCTTTTGGGATTTTCCCTATCATGAATTCGGTGATCGTGATGTCGTGGAACTTGTTTCTCCGACTCCCGAATCCCGATTTGCCGAAACTCTGATACATGCACGAGTTTGAATTTTCAACGCCACTTCACCTCATTGGCACTTTGGACTTCGCGATATCGCGAATCCTAATGCGATTTTTACGGGACTTTACTTCGCAAATCTCCGAAATAGCATGCCACTTGTCCACTTGTTGTCTCCGCTGTGGCCCACACAATCCCCTTAGTCGTCGGGATTTCGCGTTTCGTGATATCGCGATTCCCGTTGCCAAGTTTACGATACTTCAACCTACGAAACCCCGATACAAGTATTCACGTGTAAATCCAATGGCCCTTATGGCTCGGATCTACGGTCCTACCCCTCCTGATCTTTGAAGCTTTAGGGAATACTTGCCGTATCTCCCCTTCTTCTCTGTGAGATCTGACGGCTCATGGAAATTCGTGAATTCTCCTCAGAGAATTTCGACCGTCCATCTCTTCCTCTAAGAATCTCTGCACAACTAATGAAGATGCTTCTCTTCATGGAATTCGTCCTCCTGTGGCGCAAACTTATGACACCTCTTACAAACTTCAAGGTACTTGGCCTCTTGCTTCCTTCGACTCCTTCGAAGGTCTAAATCCTTCTGATCTTTCTCCAACTTCGAATCCTTCAGGAAAACCCCTGCTCGCACTCCTTGTGGCAGAATTTCAAACACTTCCAAGTGTTGAAATCTTTCGACTCTGCGCACGCCTGCAGCAGCAGTCTCTGAATACTTCACTCAGGTTCGCAAATCTGAGTCTTCACTCAGCCTGCACACTCCTTGTCGGCTCCTGTGCTCAACTGCACTTTTGCGTGAATGAGAACAAAAGCTAAACTACTTGAGCCCTTTGTCAATGCACTTCTTGCAGACAATTCAACTACACTCCTTGCAGGAATCCTCGCTCAGATAGAGAAACAATTGAAACTCATTCCTACTTCCTTTCAGACTTCAAACTCAAAACATGAAATCAAATACACAGCATATAAAGAAAATGTATAACAGGAAGAAAACATTCACGAGCACATCATTCAACATCAATACACAGAGAGCAAACACGAAACCATGAATTTGAATCAACCTCTTTCTATTAATCCAAATATCAGTACATGGGTGTTCTTACACAGCTCTCTACTTCTCTTCTATGCTCACTTCTTCTCAACAATGCTTTTCTTCCATCATGTTACAACACACAATGAGGGTGTCTATATCCTGTTTCCCTCTTGCACTCTAAAACTGTCTAATCTACACATTCAATTCTACCTACTTCCATTAACTACTATAAATGCCTTCTACCTACTAAGGACGAGAGATAATCGCTCAAGGTCCATTTACATTTTACAAGTGTGCCTCTTCTTAATGACTTCATTTAAAACTGCGCAATAACTTCAAGGTGATTTCAAAATTTGTGTTGGGCGCTTTTCCAGCTGTCTGTTGTCTCCGCGCTGACTTGCTTGATGTTGGCGATGCTCCTGCATCATACTCCCTCGCTTGAATATTTTCATGGGCTCTTGTCCATGAGCTCGTTCATGGTTTGTCCATGCTTATGGATCCTTTCTTCATTCTCCCAGCTGGCATCTTCAACTGGATGGTTTTTCCATTTGACCAGATACTCAAAGTATTGCTTTCGCCTGGTCTTCTTTCTCACTCTTTTATCCAGTATGCACTCCATCTGCGGCTTATCTGCAACTGGCATCTATGTTGTCCACTGGATCACTGGTTGCTCATTTCCAGTTTCTGTTTCCTCAGCTTTCTATGGATACAAATCTGAGATATTGAATATCGGATAAATTCTTATCCCATCGGGTAATTCAATCTCGTAAGCATTCGCCCCAAATTTCTTCAAGACCCTACATGGTCCAATTTTCTTTATTTTCAGCTTATTATATGTTCCTCTCGGGAACCTTTCCTTTCTCAAATGTGCCAGAATCAAGTCACCAACCTCAAATTGAAGTTGTCTCTTGTGTTGATCTGCTCTCCGCTTATATTCTTGACTTGAATTTTGCAAATGTTCCTTCACCTGGCTGTGAAATTCCTTTATCGCCTCTGTGAATTCTTCTGCACTAGCACTCCTATTCGCAGTCTTTTATGAATCCTTCAATTCAGAAATTCCTCTCGGCTGCATGCCATAAACAACCTGAAATGGACTCTGCCTTGTGCTTCTATTAACTAAGTCATTATAAGAAAACTCTGCCTGTGGTAATATGTTGTCCCACTGGCTGTGGTGTTCTGTCACCAAGCTTCTCAGCAAGTCTCCCAGACTTCTGTTCACTACTTCTGTCTGTCCATCCATCTGAGGATGATAAGCTGAACTAAATGACAAGTTAGTTCCCAGCTTCTTCCATATGGTCCTCCAAAAGTGCCTTATGAATTTAGTGTCTCGATCTGAAACTATGCTTCTTGGTAATCCATGAAGTCGAATGACTTCTTTGAAGAATAGATTCGCAATGTGAGTTGCGTCACTAGTCTTATGACATGGAATGAAGTAAGCCATTTTGGAAAATCTATCCACCACCACAAAGATTTAATCATAACCTCTTTGTGTTCTTGGTAACCCCAATATGAAATCCATGCTAATTGCATCCCACGACCTTTCTGGTATGGGCAATGGTTGATAAAACCCTGCATTTTGTTTTCTTCCCTTTGAATGCTGGAAAATTCTGCATCTTTCCACGAATCTCTTGACATCTTCTCGCATTCCTGACCAAAAATATGACTCATTCAGATTTGTGAACGTCTTGTCATGACCAAAGTGCCCCGCCAATCCTCCACTGTGTTTCTCCTTTAGCAAGTTCTCCCTCATGGAGCATTTTGCAATACACATTTGATTACCTCTAAACAGTAACCCTTCCTGGATCATGTACTCTACCCATTGGATTCTATCCCTGAGAATTGGATTCTCAGCTGCTTCATACGCTTCCTTAAAATCCTATCTGCATACATGTCCCTGAGATCATCAAAACCCAACGTTTTGACTATGAACTCCTATAACAACAAACACTTCCTTCTCAAAGCATCAACAACTTTGTTAGCAGTACCCGAAATATGTTTTATCACAAAAGTGAAATTCTGCATGTACTCAACCCATTTAACATGTCTTTGATTCAACTTTTCCTGTTGAGTCACAAGCTGCAGTGCATGATTGTCACTGTATAGGAAAAATTCCTTTGGGATCAAGTAATGCCTCCATTTTTTCAATGCATGTATGATACCATAAAACTCCTTATCATAAGTGGAGTACTTCACTTTCACTTCATTCAGATTCTCACTGAAGTATGCTATCGGCCTGTCTTCCTGACTCAAGACTGCCCCGATTGCAAACCCACTTGCATCGCATTTCACTTGAAATGTTTTTCAGAAATCCAGCAACACCAAAATTGGTTGTTCCGTAATCATCCTCTTCAACAGATTGAAACTCTTTTCAGCCTCTTCTGTCCAGTGAAAAGACTTGTGTCTTTTCTTCACTGTGTCCATCATCGCTGCACTAATTCCATTGAAATTCCTGATGAAATTTCGGTAGAAACTAGCCTATCCGTGAAAACTTCTCACCTCAAAGATATTTTTCGGTGATGGCCAATTCTTGATTACCTCCACCTTATCTGGATCCATCCTCAACTCATCCTCAAGCATGAATGAGGATTTTTTCATGCTTATCAACAACTTCTTCTACTGTAATCTCTGCATCACTGTAGCCAAATGCTTTAGATGCTCTGCCACTATTTTATTGTAAACCAGTATGTCATCCAAATATACGATAACAAATTTTCCGATGAACTCCCTCAGGACTTCGTTCATCAACCTCATGAAGGTACTCAGTGCATTTGTTAAGCCAAATGGCATAACAAGCCATTCATACAACCCTTCATTTGTTTTGAATGTTTTCTTCCACTCATCACCCTTTCTCATGCGGATTTGATGATAACTGCTTTTCAAACAAATCTTTGAAAAATACTTTGCTCCACTCAATCAATCCATTAGATCATCCATCCTTGGCAATGGAAATCTATACCTGATGGTTATCTTATTGATCTCCCTCGATTCATTACACATCCTCCAGCCTCCGTCTTTCTTCAGACTGAGTATTGTTGGAACAACACATGGACTCAAGCTTTCCCTGACCAAACCTTTGTCCAACAACTCCTGGACTTGCCTTTTAACCTCTTCATTCTCTTGTGGCATCAATATGTATGCGTCTTTATTTGGAAAACTGGCTCTTGGTATGAGATCAATATGATGACTCACACTTCTAATCGGTGGCAACGAATGAGGTAATTCGTCCACTACTATATCAGCGACCTCTTCAAGTAGTTCCTGAACTTCTTCTGGTAAATCATCCACCCTTATGTTGGTCAAAACAATCTTCGATTTCCTGACCACAATGAATTGTGGTTCTTTCTTCTTCTTAACCTCTGTAAGAAGTTCCTTCCCACTCATGAGAATTACAGTGTTGCTTACTTCTAGTTTCACCTCCTTATCCTTTATTAGAAGCAACATGTAAGTCCTCCCATTCTTCTCCAGGGTGTATGTGTTCATTCTCCCATCATGAATCACATTCCTGTCATATTTCCATGGTCTACCCAACAATAGATGAAAAACATCCATAGGAATGACATCACATAATATCTTATCATTATATCCTCCTATCTTATATTCAACTAAACACTGTTTAGTGACAGTTACCTGGTGTCCTTTCTATAGCCACGAAACTCTGTATGGGCTTGGATGATCAGTCGTCTCCAGCTCCAGCTTCTCTACCATCTCCATAGAAACAAGATTATCCATGTTACCACTGCCTACAATGACCTTTCATACCCTGTCCTTGGTCTTGCAAGAAGTCCTGAAACGTCTGGTCCTTTGGATTGAACTCTCCACCTCCTTCTCTAGTGTCAAAAGGAATTTTCGCATCATCAGCGACCTTCCGCCTTCAACATCTTCTGCCTCAACATTCCGCCGCTGTGCTTCAGCGATGTGAGCTTCTCCACTCTCCTTATTTTTGTTTGGAAACTCGTAAGACTTGTGCCCATTCTTTCCACATGTGAAGCATATGATTACTCCACCTCTTCCTCTTCCTCTGCCTCTAGTACAAGGAAAAGTGTTATTGTCAGCATAATCTCCTCTCTGCTCAGTATGATGACCTCTCTGTGAGGTTCCACCTCTTTCAGTTCAAGTCTGAGGTTTCTTCCAGTCCTCTTTGGGCTTCTGATATTTATCCTGGGCAACTGATTTGCCTCTGGGCTGACTTCTGCCTCGGCCTCTCTGACTCTGCTTTCGGCTCATCTTCTCTTCAACTTTCAGAGCCATCTGGTAAGCATCTTCCACCGTTCGGATGGTTACCATTCTCATCTCATCCTGTATATCATATCTCAGGCCATTCATGTATCTGGATACTTTCTCATCATCGCTTTCCAGATGACTTGCCCTGATGTTCAGCTTATAGAATTCTTCAGTGTATTCCTTTACTGTCATCAACTTCTGTCTCAGGTTCTGCATTCTCCTGAACAAAGTAATTTGATAATCCCTGGGGATGAATTTTGCCTTCATCTTAGCGATCATTCTGTCCCAGCTCTTGATCTTCTGCTTGCCTTTGCAGTGTCTGTTAGCTTGTAGTTCATCCCACCACAATGTTGCATGTCCCTTCAATCTTGTGATAGCATGCTTGACTTTCTTTTCCTCTTCGACATCTTCGTAGTCGAAGTAGGTGTCTAGAGATCTAATCCAGTCTAGAAGCTCCTCTGCATCCAAATTTCCCCATAAACTGGAATGTCCATCTTTGCTCTCGCACCCATTCCTGCAATAGCTCTGATCAAACGTTCGTTTGATGCATCTTCAGCTGCAACCTCTTCTTCATGTTCAACCTCAAATTCACTCTTAGAATCACTTAGATCCCAAGCACTGACTGTGCGTCTTTGTGCTGTCTCCATGTCTTCAAGTATAGCTGGTAGATCACACATATCTCTCTCCATGGCTGGATCTGTCATCTGCCTGCCTCTTCTTCTCGGCATTTCCCTATCCTCTGGTGGATCGGGTGTTTACCTGTCCCTTCTCCTTGGCGGCATGGTGAATTCTTCTTTCTTCTCTGCTACAGAAAGAAAAAAACCTTTCTGTGCTCTGATACCACTTGACATCAACCCATGCACCTTCCACAACCCACAGGTTAGAAGGTTCATGTCAACACAGGATCTTTTCCTTTCCCCGGCCCGAAGAACTCAAATGGATCTTCTATTTCCCTATCGAGAAATCTGCACCCACAACAAACTCTGGCGGGATCCCCTTTTTACACTTGGGAGATCGGACTTCGCAGCTTCGCAAATCCAGTGGTCGAGCATTGGACTCTCGAATCCCCGAATCCCGATACAGTCAACGCTGACTGTTGCTTTTTTCTTTAAGGATTTTCCCTATCGCGATTTCCGCGATCGTGATGTCGTGGAACTTGTTTCTCCGACTCCCAAATCCTGATTTGCCAAACCTCTGATACATGCATGAGTTTGACTTTTCAACGTCACTTCACCACATCGGCACTTTGGACTTCGCGATATCGCGAATCCTAATGCGATGTTTTTGGGACTTTACTCCACGAATATCCTTAGTCGTCAGGATTTCACGTTTTGTGATATCGTGATTCCTGTTGCCAAGTTTACGAGACTTCAACCTACGAAACCCCGATACAAGTATTCACGTGTAAGTCCAATGGCCCTTATGGCTCGGATCTATAGTCCTGCCCCTCCTGAGCTTTGAACCTTTAGGGAATACTTGTCATATCTCCCCTTCTTCTCTGTGAGATATGACGGCTCACAAAAATTTGTGTATTCTCCTCAGAGAATTTCGACCATTCGTCTCTTTCTCTGAGAATCTCTGCACAACTAACGAAGATGCTTTTCTCCGCGGAACTCGTCCTCTTGCAGCGCAAATGTACGACACCTCTTACAAACTTCAAGGTACTTGGCCTCTTTCTTCCTTCGACTCCTTCGAAGGTCTAACTCCTTCTGAGCTTTCTCCAACTTTGAATCCTTCAGGAAAACCCCTGTTGGCTCTCCTTGCGGAAGAATCTCAAACACTTCCAAGTGTTGAAATCTTTTGACTCTGCACATGCCTGTAGCAGCAGTCTCTGAACACTTAACTCAGGTTCGCAGCTCTGAGTCTTCACTCGGCCTACGCACTCCTTGTCGGCTCTTGTGCTCAACTGCACTTTTGTGTGAATGAGAACAAAAGATAAACTACCTGAGCCCTTTGTCAATGCACTCCTTGCGGACAATTCAACTGCACTCCTTGCAGGAATCCTCTCTCAAATAGAGAAACAATTGAAACTCATTCCTACTTCCTTTCAGACTTCAAGCTCAAAACATGAAATCATATACACAGCATATAAAGCAAATGTATAAGAGGAAGCAAACATTCATGAGCATATCATTCAACATCAATACACAGAGAGCAAACACGAAACCATGAATTTGAATCAACCTCTTTCTATTAATCCAAATATCAGTACATGGGTGTTCTTACACAGCTCTCTGCTTCTCTTCTATGCTCACTTCTTCTCAACAATGCTTTTCTTCCATCATGTTACAACACACAATGAGGGTGTCTATATCTCGTTTCCCTCTTGCGCTCTAAAACTGTCTAATCTACACATTCAATTCTACCTACTTTCATTAACTACTATAAATGCCTTCTACCTACTAAGGACAAGAGAAAATCACTCAAGGTATGTTTACATTTTACAAGTGCGCCTCTTCTTAATGACTTCATTTAAAACTATGCAATAACTTCAAGGTGATTTCAAAATTTGTGTTGGGCACTTTTCCAGTTGTTCATTGTCTCCGCGTTGGCTCACTTGATGTTGGTGATGCTCCTACATCATTATCAAAAAAGGAAAGGCCTCTAAAGGAGAAACTTCCACCGTTGAACCAAGTAATTTTCCATCTCCTTCCGTAGAAACTCCATCTTCTTCTTCTCAACTTCCTAGCAAACCTTTTTCTGAAGTTTCCCGTTTCTTGAATTTAGAAAGTGTTCCTGCTGAGTTTTCCCCTCCTAGTCTGGGATTGGAGGGATAAATCCTTGTCACTCCCATCTCCCCTGAAGTTGTACCTTAGCATAGACCCAGAACCACAGAAGATTTCTCCACTCCTAGCTTTACCACCCCTCCTCTTATTATTGTTGTTGCTACTGCACATAGAGAAGCATCTTCTGACTCAAGCCCCTTATCCTTCTCTCTGAATCCCCCATGGTTCTTCTTTCCACGTGGAAGCTCATTTTCAGTATCGCTTGTTCGAGCTCCTTCTCCTCTGAGTTCTCCTCCACCTGATATTCCTATGGCAGGAGAAAATCCCCCCATGACTAGAATGGAGGCTATAATAGCTACTAGATATGCTCCCCTTTTGTTACCTCATCCTCTCAATGCCCTTCCATGAGATGGCTACCTTAAGAAGCTGCCCAAGTTTACAGGCGAAGGGGACACAACTACAAAAGAACACCTTGAATCCTTTTACAGTTTTACAGATGATCATGTTATCATGCATGCAGATGTATGGATGAGGATTTTCTTCCATAGCCTTGAAGGCAAGGCTAGAAAGTGGTTTAGGGCCCTACCTCTCATATCTATTGATGGGATTGAGGCTTTGGATAATTCCTTTTTGAGACCATGGGGAGACAAAAAAGACTTCATGTATTACATGAAGAGAAAGGAAGGAGATTTTGTCTCTGACCTCTCCAAGAGATTCAATAAAATGTACAATAAGATCCCCGCTGAGATAAAGCCCTCAGAAGCCTCTGCTAAAATCACTTATGCTAGCACTTTTGATCCCGATTTCTACCTCCTTTTGAGGGAAAGGAGAGAAACTACTCTGGCTCACATGCAGGATGCAGCCGTGGAAGTAGAATCTAACATATTGGTTGTTGACCGACTCAGGAATAACGTTGATAGAGACATATCCAGGAAGAGACCTAAATCCTCCCCTTCCAATTCCTCTCCCCTTCCCCTTCAAATGGACGAGGTAACTAAAGTGCTAAAATCACTTTCAGCTAGAATGGAAAGGTGGGAGTTAGAAGGGAAGCCCATGTATAGAAATCCTCAAAATACTGATAAGAAAGGCTTCAGGAGGCCTAGTAACTATGTGCCACAGGATTTTCCAAGGGAAAAAAGGAGAAAAGACAGAGATGATCAGAGGATTCAAACCCGTCTCCAAAATAACCTAGTTGCTCATGAGGAAGGAGAGGAGATAGATGAGATCGACCCTGAAATTCACTGTATTGAAGGCACTTATCCTTTTCCCCATTTGACTCAATCAAAATATGAAGAATCCGTTATGAACATTTAAATCCATGAGTTGAGTAAAGGGGAAAAGGCCAACAACACTCCTAAAAGATACCATCTTAGGTCAAAGAAGAAAGAAGGGAATTTTGATAGCCATGATCAACCCCTCATAGCGGAAAGACCTGCTAAACCTGTAACAATCACTACTAAAGAAAAGAAAACTCAAAATACTTCACCAACAGCCAAAGAATATGTCTCTGAGGTAAGGGAAGCTCCTAAGCCTCTTTCCTCCTTTAGTTTAGAACAAAATTCAAAAGATTAGAATTCACGTACCCCTCTCAGAACTAGTTAAAAATGAAGATTTCTAAAGGTCCCTCTCCAAACCGCTACAATCTGAGTCCCCCCATCCTTCCACAGAATCAGTAAATATTCAAGATGAAAATCCAACAGTTGTCCTAGGTCCCATGGTAGAAGACATAGATTATTCATCCCCTCTCTTCTACACATCCCTAAACATACATGATAAGGTGTTGCATAATTTCCTCATGGATTCAAGAGCTTCCCAAAATAGTCATGGAAGAATTGGCACTGGAAGTGACAAAGGCTTATCATGATTTGTACTCTTTTGATTCAAGGAGGGTGCAATGCCTTGGAGTCATCAAAGACTTGGTGGTCTCTTTATTTCAGCTGCCAATGAAGAGTGTGGTCATGGACATTGTAGTACCTGATGTTCCCCCCAAGTTCGGCCTGTTGTTGTCAATATCTTGGATTAAAAAACTTGGAGGAACATTACAGATGGATCTCACATATGCCACCATTCCATTATTTGGAGGGGAACATAGGAGGTTGTACAAAGAAGCTAAGATGGCCTACATTGTTAGTGATGAAGCAGACCCCACCAATCATCCTATCTTTGCACTTGACACTGATTTGGGGTCTAGTTTATTGTAGCTCACTGATACTCCTGAAGACCCTTTTCAAATTAGAAAGAAACCCATATTTAATCACGAGATACCTCCTCCAACCACCTATGTTTGGAAGATGTTCTTTGATGGAGCTTCTTCTAGCAAAGGCACTGGCGCTGGAGTGGTTTTTCTGTCTCCTTGTCAGGAAACCATATCCATGTCATACAAGCTAGAATTTGAAGCTACCAATAATGTGGCAGAATATGAATCTCTTGTTTTGGTTTTAAGGGCTGCAAAAAAAATGGGAATTGAGGAGGTAGCAGTGTTCGGAGATGCTGAGTTGATAATCAAGCAAGTCAGAAATTCTTATCAGGCTAAGCATCCTCGGCTCAGGAGTTACAAAAATGAGGTGTGGGACCTAATTGATAATTTCTTCTCAGCTTTCAACACTTCTTTTATTCCAAGAGAGGAAAATACTTTGGCCGATTCCTTAGTTGTCTCAGCTAGTCTGTTCAGGATCTCTCTGTCGCCTAAGATCAAATATGATGTTGAGATAAGATATAGGCCATCTGTTCTGGACAATATCAAGCATTGGAAGGTATTCAAAGACGATCTTGAAATCAAAAAAATTCTTCAGTCTGTCGATGAATTTTTCGCATTGCACATTGATCAAGATCCTGATCTCGAAAGTCACCCTCACCCTTATATATTTTTAAATAAAATTGCTAATCACCATATTATTCATTTGCCTAGCAATCACATTCCAAAGGGACTAGTCCCTTTAGAAAGACTATTCGATGGAAATGATGTGTCAGTAAAGGGTTTGTTTTCAAATGGAGATGTTGATACAGCGGAGTGCAACATCGGCACATAGGAGGAGCCTAAGTTTGTCAAGTTTTCAAGCATTTTGACCAAAGAATAGAGGGACGCATATATTGAGTTATTAAGAGAATTTTTTGATGTGTTTGCATGGACCTATGAAGACCTCAAGACATATGACACATATGTCATTGAACACAAGATCCCATTGAAGGAAGAGGCTAAGCCATTTAGGTAGAAGCTAAGACAGATAAATCTCGTGTTATTTCATGTCATGGAGAGAGTAGTGAAGAAGTTGTTATATGCCTAAATCATTGTCCCCTTGATATATTTTGAGTGGGTAGTTAATTTCGTCCCAATGAGGAAGAAAAGTGGAGAAATCAGGCTCTGTGTGTAGAAATTCTCTGAGGTCCTATGAGGCTGCCATCTAAGTTATGTCCTTGAACTTAGTATGGCTCTAAGTTTCAACTGTATGGCTGTCTTCTTTTGCTATTTTAGGACAGAAAACAGTCATCCCACTTTTTGCTCAATGTTTTATATGTTATGTTCTCTTTTAAGGTGCCCTTGCAAGTGTTTTCTTATCTCAATGTTAGCACATGAAATATAACTTAAAACACATAACACTACCTCTAGATATTGAACTTTAAAATGTTGATCTACACTTCTAAACATGCATAAATTTGACACAGGTATTTTTGGTCAACATGACCCTGGATAAAAAACCCCCGGGGAAAACCAGTTTGGGACATATGTCTATATAATTTTGATTAAAGCAAGAGATACAACAAGTAATGAAATATAATGGAACCTATATACATAGCAAGCTCCTCACAAGCCTTGCCACAAGATCCAGAGAAAGAAGTGCCCAAACTATGGTGCACCCTCTCCCTTTGCTTCCCTCTGTACTGAACTGAGGTGCCCAAGCTCATTTATATCCCAATGACGAAATCCCTCCACAGGAATGTCCTCTCCTATGCTACCTATCCATAGAAATTGTCAGAGATCAAATCCTCCAAGCAGATCTGCTACCAAGTAGCTGCCAGTCCTCTCAACTCATGCACCCTCCTCCAAGTAGAAATGATCACAATAAATAAACTAAACCTGAAACTGAAAGTCTCTCTCCACATAAACTAACACCCAAGCTCTCCTCTCCCAATGCATCAGACCTCAACCTGATCTGACAAGTCCTCCTCTCTTCATGATCAAATGAAGGATGATAAATGCACCCCTCCTCCAAGAAAAGTGCTCCCTCTGAAGAATGAAGGCTAAACCTCCATGGATAACCTCTCCATGCAAGCTCCAAGCTACCAAGAGCCTATCCTCAATCTCTCAATGGTTTTACTCAAACCCTCATGAAGTGCGCCCCTCTCCTCCTCAAGATATGCCCCCTCCTTCTCTTCTCCAAAACTCTCAAGTGAAGAATGAGTCTCCAAAATGCCTTTACCCTCTCTTTAGCCTCCTCATTCCAACCCTAAAAGATCAATGGCCTAGATTAGATCTAGCCAAGTCTAATCAATGGGTGAGATCAACTCCAATAATCTCACTAAGGAAACCCACTTTCCTTAGTTGCTATATGTCTAATAATTCACCCACATTGTGAATTAATTGTCACTTTATGACTTAAGTGAAATATTTCAATTTTGACTTAAAACTCCTAAGTCAAAGTGAAATTAGAATCACAAAGTAAAGTACAAGGGTAATAGTCTTCCCCCTTTGTGCTCAGATACTC
>SNQJ01S0073305.1:48189-60649 GCA_010110895.2 Picea sitchensis | reverse complement strand
TTTTCCATAGGAATAAAGTGATCACCATTATCCAGATGATTAAGTTCATCTTGTTCTTTAGTATTATCTCTATGAAAATGTCTCCTACTAGGCGACATCACATTCTTAGGGTGATTTTTCTTTAATAAAAACAATGGAAGAAATAAAATACAGCTAGAGTATATCAAAATTTTTATTTTGATAGATAAATTAAAAAAAAAAACAATTAATGTATAATACCCTTAAATATCTATAATAACTAATTACTTGCCATGGGATGATATTCATTGCCCCCTTCAACGTGCCCATTCTCCCTACAATTTTTTTCAACTATTTTTAAAGGTATTTTTCTTCCATTAAAACCCCTGCATTCACAACAAGGGCAATAACATTTCCCATCACCATGAATCACCATGTGCCTCTTTAACATAACAATCTCTCTTTTCTCGTCTGGAGTTGCCATTGTAATTACCTATTACAACAAATCCATTGAAACATTATAAGTACAATATACAAATCTATTCAAATAATTTGGTATATATTTAGATATTTGTAATGAAAATTATACAGCATGTTCATAAAAAATAAGGGACAAAGCATGAATCATAAAAGCATGAAACATTAATAAGAGGAGGTGGATCTATTATCAACCAAAATCACACTATATAATATTAAGTCCCTAATAAAAATTAGGGTAGCTTTAGAAATACACAAGAGTACTGATGCCCAATATCAACAAAAAGGTCACTTCTCTTCACTTCTAGTTGGTTGTTTTCCAACTTAAGGAGGAAACCCTAAATGTAAATTTACTAAGGCAAGGATACTTAGATATTCAAGAAGTTCCATGAAATATAAGAACACAATTAAAGTGATTGAATCTAATTAGAGTGATTGTAGCTGAATCAATAATCTTTTTACTCTATCAAAAGTGGATAAACCATAAAATCTTTCTAAGGAGTGAAAATAAACAATAAAATTTGATTTAAGGAGTGAAAATAAACCATAAAATAGTTCAATAGCACCAAATTACTAAATCACACAGAAAATTTTTAAGTACTAGCCTCCAAAATATCAGCTATGTAGAGTCTGATCAATTCAATGTTTCTCTTCTTGAAAGAGAATTTAAATCAAGATTTCATAAAAAACCAGAAAATGATTGCATCAGAACACTCGAATGATTTTCACAACTGTAGAAAATGATTGTCTCAACTATACCAAATTTGTCGTAACTGAGATATATATAGGATTGATTTTCCGTAAATGACTGTTGATTCTCACACGTGTGATTGTTGGTTGCTATAGTGACTAACTGGGGGTTGGTCGCTCTACCGACCAACTTTCATCGTTAAAATGATGAACTTGGAAGGTTGGTCACTAGAGAGACCAACACTTGGACCCCCCAAAAAAAGTATATTTAGTCCAAAAAAAGAAAAAAAAATATGACGAAATTTTAAACCGTCGTAATATTTCATCATAATTTGCACCCAATGTAGTAGTGTATATGCTTAGAAGTAAGAGTTGGTATAAATTTCTTGATTTGGTGAAGTATTGGCATCTTGTTCAATAACAATACTGATTAAGATGAAACAACTATGGATTATGGTATATGCTTCTTTCAACACCATTGAAGTACCCACACCATTACTGACATTTTGCTCCATATCTATCGCACAGTGAATCCAGGCCTGGGACTTGATCAAATATGGTGTATATAGTACTAAGTCCATGGAAGTTGATGTCATAATCACAGTTTATTCATTATGGTCATCCTACTCACTGCCATTTTTATCCTATATAGGTGTTGTATTTTCTATATGACATACATGGTGTCGAATAAAGGGAAATCATACTGCAACCTCATATATAGGAATAGGAAGTTATAATTACATCACTAGTAATAGATCACACTAATATGGAATAGTGATAACAGAGTACTAAACCCATATATGTGATATAACATAGAGTAATAGTACTTTTACTTACCTTATCTCTATAATCTATCAATATGGTTATGCTTTATCTATAATTAAGCACATACCAATTATAACACACTAGTTACGAATATGATGTGTACTAAGCTTCATTATTTCAAATAGGTAGATCTTGATGCTATCATTTCCCTTTACTCTTATTCAACATAACTATCATATATGATGGAATTGAACCATACTTTGCTGATGAAATCTTAGATAACAGAGTTTGTTTGTGTATCTGCAACAAGCATTGTGAACACATGCTAATCATTTAAAAGAGTAGTATGAATCCCATTAATCTGTGTAATCAATATTGTTATTACGTGAACAATTTCCATTACTTATGGAACTATCAACACTAGTTCTTTGTAACTCAATCAGCTTAGCTTGAATACCTTGTAGATATTACATATGCCAAATAGAGTAAGTCCATTGAATTCACATACAATCTTATAGCTCATGTAAGAGTGAAAGGGTCATCATAGTATTATCACCATTGATATGATATGTTATTACTATAATGTAAGCCATTACATTTTCTTTAAGTATAAGCAATAGAGTGATACCCATAGTAAGTGATGCTTAGTCAGGTTACCGGTCTTATCACGAGTGATCAGTCATGTTACCTTATCTACGTAATAACTTACCTTATAACACAAGTGGGATTACATAACATGATAAGCTTCATTAATATGGTAAAAAAGGCACTATTATTGCAGCATAGTTAACACATAGGTTCAAGCTAAGTAAGAATCCCAATCAGAACCATTGGTATTCTATCATTTTTAGTTGCTTGTATTGCTTATAGGGAACTAGTAATCCAAAACATTACACATTCCAATTAGTTACATAACAAGCTGGTATGAGTTATTCCGGATAAACCCTAATCAAATACAGGCTATACCATATAGAATCAACACAATTTGCTTGTACTCATACTCGTATTCAACCATAATTACATTGCTTACTAACCTATGTAGTGGCTTGATTTCCATTACTATATCTACTCAAAAAAACGTCACTGGGCCACTTCACCATGGGCCTTATACAAATTTTTGTGAATTTAGGAAACAAATTGAAAACGTTTGGGTACCATTTACAAGTGGGGAGCACCTAACATCTAAGGTGTCAATTCAAGTTGTTCCCATACCCGAAACCGATCAATTTGGTAGGGAGCAAGTCAAATTGGGTAGGCCAATCAAGATCAGAAATATCTGGGTTTTAATAGCCTCTTAGTTATAGTAATCAATAATATTGTGCAACATAACACTATGTAATCGATATAAGTAATGGGAATAGAACCTAATCAATACAACTCAAGTATACCATAACAATCACGTAACTGATGCTTATTCATGGAAATCATAGTATTTTCATAGTAATGGTAATCATCGTACCTGTAACAGCTCTATCTTACTTGTATACAACTTAAGAGTGAATCCATTGCAGTTATAAGTTGTATCATAAGGAGAAAACAAGCTCTACTATGAACACCTATGTAAGCTTATCTATATATGTGGATTCAATGTTTTATAAGTCTTAGCCATCACTAAGATCATGTTTTCTATCAGCTTCTAAGGGTCTATCATTTCCATTACTTTACCTTCATGAGTAAGAGGTGACTATCATAACCACCATATCAGTATAAAGAGTAAGCCATATATCTGTATCATACTTAGATTAGTTGTATCACTCTTATTCCTATTGATTGAATAACCTTTGTATCATATCCAGTCCCTATATTTGCCTCTACTTCCATTGGTCATCTAGCAACCATGGTATGGTACTCAGAAAAGGATGATTATTATAGTCATGTAAGTAATATCAATGATATCATTAGTGTTTATCCCTAGTATGTTCACCTAGCAATGGTGTTATGACTATATATACACCAATGATCGAGTAGGGGTATAAGGTAGTGCAATGAATATGAACATATGAATAAGTAGTAAGGATATTCTCACTATGATACAGAGGTGGTTAAACACAGATAGTTGAGCTATACTAATAGTGTTATAAGAAGTACATATATTATGGCAATACAACCAATCAAGCTACCTATGAAAGCAGTTTAAACAAGCATAGATATGGTAATGATCATAGTTGGTTATGATCTATCAGTAGTGGTATAAGGAATACGAGTAAGTATGAACTATCACATATTACTCTAATATCTAATGGGAATACTACCAACCATGTTCCAACTATCACCAGTCAGTAAGCTAGTAATCATACACTGATTTAGCTTCATTAGGCTTTGTTACCTATATGATACTTGATTCTAATGACCAGTATAAACATGATACCTTTCTTATCACTGATCTTATATTTATATCATATATGGTCATAGTTATGGGATTGATGCATAACCAATACACCTAAACAATTATAACACATTAGTAATCATGATGATTACAGGAAGCTTAGTAAACCTTAGACTCTTATCACTGCTTCTTGCTTAGTACTCATTGCACCTACTCTATTAGTACGGTTACCCTTATCACACAATGTAGAAGCACTACTAGTTTGTATTTTCACATTTCTCTGATTACACCAAGTATAACAAAATAGGTAATCAGATAATAATTTATACTCTTCTATTCACATTGTACACTATTACTCATGAGCTAACCAACTTATGTGTATTTCTATAATATTCAAAGTATAGTTATAAAGTAAAAGCATATATGATCCAAAGATTACTTGTCATTCCATAAGTATTGGTAATATGATGCTTACTATTCCAATGCTATGTAAGGGTTTCTAATATGACATGAGTATAACACAATGTAAATATGCTTACCTTATTCCCATATGTTACTAGCTATTGATTCATAAGCTATATACACATAAGTAGTACTAATACAATCAGCTCTGTTCAATTCCTTCTACACCCCTATTCTAAGCTTAAGGATGAGTTATTACCATTCAATAAAGGTGAGGTATTGTATTAAGATGAAACAATCATTAATTACATATGTGTTAATAAGAGAGGTACCAATCAGATTGGATATGATTTGTTACATATCTAACTATTCCTAATTCTATTGTATCATCTTATACCATACAACTGCTTACTGTGATAAGAGATTAGCTTACTCTATATCCTTAACAAAGGTAATGGGTTTGAATCCCAAGAATGAGTGATCTCCATATGTATTAGGTTTGTAAACATCTAGTAGTATAGATTAGATGATATGGTTCTCCTATTAAATATTATAGCTAGTTTTATAAGTCTCTTTTTTTTGTTTATGAATATGAAAAATTACTATTACTCCCAGTCATAAAACAATTATGTGTTATGCATTCTATGTGTCATTTATTTTTCCAATTTTGAATTTAAGTATACAAGGAAATGAAAAAAAAAATCATGACACAAGAGAAGAAAATGATTTACACCTTTTCGAAAATGTGTTTTGGATCGTGGAGGTGACCACCCTTCAAACCTACATTTTTCAAAGACATTAAAAGGTTAAATCACTAAATAATAGCTAAACATCTATGACCACCCATATTGCAATATTATGGCATCACTCTATGATTTCAATGTTCAACTTGTTACATCCACATTCTCAATTGAGGTATTTAGCATGTTTATGCACAGAAACAATTCCTCTTTGTATCCCACCTTGTGGAATCAAAAGACTTTAACATTGAAATCCTTGGGTTCCTATCCTTGGCTTATTTTTCTTCTCGCAATGATTTGTGGAAGGTTCAACACCATTGTACATATCATAGAGGAATGAATAAGTAGGCTTTGAGGCAATGTTGAGTAGCAACACCATGTTCATGACACAAAAAAAAGAATGGTAATGCTCTTTGTCATGTGAGACATAATGAAACATGTCATGAGACTTTCAAAGTTGCATATATCATGTCACAAGATTTTAGAAGTTGCATCATTAAGAGAATCTAAAATTATCATTAAGTGTATAAAAAAATTACATTCACAGATATATACAAGCCATAGAAATAGCCTTGTGTATAATATCAGCTATATAATGCACATCTAACTATCTTATAAAATTATTACATGACATCATGAATTTCTTTTAGTCTTCTTTTTTTTTTCCAGTTCTTAAGCAAATCATCCATGTCTATGTCTTCATTTTCTGGGTGCTCTTCAATAGATAATGTTTTTTTAGTCCTTTTACATCGAGTAGGTCTAGTCTTGTACCCACAACATGGATGCTACTGTGAGGCACCATCACCTAAAAAAAAAAATATTAAATTTATATGACCAATTTTTAAATATCATTGAAGTAGTTCATTAATATTAAAAAAAAAACTCTGCAATGTAATTATTTACCCGGTCCTCTAGTTGGCACCGTTGAAATGGTTGCCAGCCTGTTCACCTGATCTTTAGTTTGAGGATGATCATCTATGACATTATCTTCCATTGAAACGTCAAAATTTATAGGTAAACAATTATTAAGTATATGATTAATATATAGACATTTTATTGTCGTGGGCCTAAGTCATAGGAACATCTTGGGGCTGCACCTCACTGGGATGGGGCTGTTGAGGAGCATCATGATCTTCTAGATGTGTTTCACTATCAATGCTATGTTGTTTAGTACTAATGGTTTTGTTGATAGTGTTTATCCCTTGATTAAAACAAATTAAGACATAAAATTATGGACAATATCAAACATTTACGTATTTTATAAGTAATGAAATGTTGTTGTGGATTGATTTTTATTTACCTTATCCTGTAAATTGGATCTTGGGGTCTTCCCCATGCTTTTACTACGATCAACCACAAATTTATAACCGTACTTGTAACCAAGTTGGAGGTCTTCCTCCGTGGTTTCAATTCTGAAGTCGTCACCCTGCATTGCATAAGGGTATGGTTTTTTAATGTTTTTGGCTGCAATTAACTTAAAGTTGTAAGGTGATACAAATAATATTCTTAAGATGTTTGGGTACTTACGATTTGTGACTGTAACCTTGAGTAGTCATCGTGGCCTATCTTGTGTTGGATATGTTTGGCAATCCTTGCTTTGGTTTCCTTCAAAGTGTCAAGCAACCTATCATCAAAATTTTCAAGTATGTTATATATAACCACATTTTTATTTAGATCTAAAGAAAAATAAAGCTAGTATTGAATTCAAAAAATTGTAATTTACCTTGGTGTACCAGTTATTTGTTCTCCTGATTTTTTCAAAATCTTCTCGTTTGCATCATCAATGATCGCCTTACACTCCCTCTCTAGAATTGAGGGAGGATGCTCATATCTTGGATTTCTTGCCAAGCTTCATCTATAAACATCCTGGGTATATTTTAAATATTCACCCGCTGCAGATGTGACTTCATTTGTATTGAACGTGTCTACACCAAAGAGGCCTTCAAGATAATCCATAAGTTCCTTTTTGAGGTTGGAATTATGGAAATTCCACGTCATGCGTAAGGTTGCCCCAAAAATAGACAAGGCTTTGCTCTCTACGTGCCTATAAAAAAGGTCATTTCCTACACACAAAAAGATATGATCATTAATTTAAAATTAATAATCTAGATGATTTTTGTATGAGGACAACGATAAATGATTAAAATATAAATTAAAACTACTTGGGAGTCTTGATTGTTTGAATGGAAGACCATTATCGTCGACCAAACATATGCACAAAAGGGTCCCCATGCTTGTCATACGTCTAGCTCCAGGAAATGCAACCATCTCAACCACATCACTATGATCCTTATCTCTGCCACCATCTCTAGACTCTGATCGAGGTGTGGATGTCTGTCGGTGCATGTCATGGCTCTTATATAAATGAGGTGTGGAAGATGGAGAAGTAAATAGTTCTCTAGAATTTGTATGACCCCCGCATCAGGACTTTGTAGCGTCTCTATAGTGCCAATACTACCAACCCTAGGTTGAACAGGCTCCAAATATTCCTTTATAGAAAAGAAAATGTTTTTTTGTGAGATAATGTAAAAGTTAAAGAACAAAGTATCATAATTGAACATATGAGTGCATTAAAAAAAAATTAAATTATGGTTATTACCTTATATGTTTTAAGTTGTGACATAAGGAAACTGATCCTTTCTTTGATGTCTAGAGTTTGTTCTGGATGATCTAACAAGCTAACAAGTTCCTTGTTATCTTTAATGATCTTTTTTTTAATAAGAGGATCAGATCAATGCAAGAATAAAACCCCTCCTCATCGGTGGAATCATGATCCACATGGCCTGTTGACTACATATAATTTTAGCAAAACAATGTTATTTCAATAAAATTATATAAGCAAATAATAAAAACAACATAAAATGAAAGTGTAAATTGATAATCATTTACATGTTCTGTGGCTAGACCTTTTCCACGATCATCCTTCCACATTAAAATATAATTAGAACCCCGAAATATTTAAAAAATTGGTAATGATAACAAAAAAACAATGTTAAAGATAATATTTACAACAATGTTAAAGATAATAAAAAAATATAATGCAATAAGTAGAGGTTTCTTAAAGAGGTGTTGCATAAGAACCTACACACTATTAGTCAATGTTTCTATTCGATTCAAATGGTAATCCACTAATAACTCTTCTTCGGGATCTATTGTTTTTATTGCACAAAGGACTACCCAATTCTCTTCACGTCCCTCATATATGCAGTTTGATTGTTTGTTTGTTGTCTCTAGTCATGTGTTGTTTATAAACCCTATGATATTGCCAGAAGCTTTAGGCCTTCCATCAATATAGATATTTGCTCCCTTATTTTTATCCTTGTTTATTAGTTGTATATAATTTGTGGTGAGTGCATATCTCTGCATACTTTGCATGTACCAGACCAGCTGCATCCAATCGTTATAATTGTAACACGGTCCGACATAGTCCATCAATTCAGTTACTGTATTGTATTTTACAATTATTCCATCCATGAAAAATAGCCCCAATCCATGCAAGGAGGATGGTGCAATGCGATATGTCTTATTGTTGACAATGAAGTCAACATCTATAAGAGGTAGTTACTTAGGTACCCATTGCTTCACTAGATGTTTATACCTGAGTGGAACATCTATGTCTCCTATTCTCTCATCATCATAAGAGCATGATCCTCCTTCGACAATAAAAAATTTCATGCGTCTACAAAATTTTATTCTGTCTTTTTCACCTCTGGTCCTTATTTGCTTATCATATATACTAGATGCAGTCTCATTTCCGGCCTCTATTTGTCCTAATCTTTCCTCACTCGATGAAGAAATATCTGACATGTACCTGTTTGGTTGTACCTTCAGTTGCATGTGCACGTGTTGTTAGTTAGTAGTCCATCATCATATTCATAGTTATAAATAAAAAACTTATATCTTTAGTTTTGGATGCACAATTAGACTAGGGTGCAATTACCAATATTAGTGGTCAACCACCTAATTTAATGTGATATCCCTCTTGATTTTCGACATATTAAGGACATATTAAAAATGTGAAAACACTAAGGACATGATAAATTTATCATATGGATCTAAGAAAAAAATAGTATTAAGGTTGTTGTTTGTTGGATTTGTGCAAAATGAACCCAAACAGAAAATTCTCACTTGAACTTGAGCAATGCCATAACTTCTAGAAATGGTATAGAAAAATATAAATACTAGACTAGGATAACCCAACTATGCACCCTCTACTCAAGGAAGAGGAATCACATGACACAAAATGCCTCTAATTTTTGAAAACCCCCATGTGTTGCATTTTTAACTCCCTCAAGGCCACCCTAAACCCCAATACTATAGGGAAACAATAATAGTTCTGTAGGAATCAAAGAAACCTAGGGTTGAACATGGGATATAATAACATGAAACCCATATCACATACAAAAAGAAAACACACAAGGATAGATCCAAACCAAAAAACATGTTAACAAGGAAAACACATACTTTTCTATGTGCTAAAGACCAAATCGAAAAGAAAATACATATGGACAAATCCAATTTGAAGAACATTGTCACAAGGAAAACACATCCCTTTCTATGTGCCAAATACCAACAATTCCAACCAATCTACCAGTGTATGCAAGAGGTAGCAATGAAACTACCAACAATCCTATGGAAAAACAACCCTCCTCTATGAAATGTTTTACCACACATCAACAACCACTAAAAAACACCATAATCGAGACCAAACCCAAGAGAGGAATGAAAAACATGGAACAACAAAAAAATTCCAGAGTGCATCGTGATCACCAAGACAACCACAACAAAAAACCATAATCGATACCATAACCATGAAACCCATGGGAAACATAGAGCACCCACAAAATTTTAGGCTATGCCATAATGAGCACAATCTATAGTCCACTAAATTCTACAATACACCATGATCTCTAAGAAAACCATGACCAATCACCATATTAGAGACCCGATATAGGAAACTCCATAGTGCACCACAACAACCAAGATAACCACAACCATGTATCATAGTTTATAATACATCTAAAAAATCCATGACAAGAACACACCACCCACCAAATTCTAGGCTGCACCATGACAAGCATAGACCACCAAATCCCGACAACAACAAAAATACATACTAAACCATATTGCATGATAAACCTATGGAATTAAATAAGGACTTAAGGGTGGCAAGGGAAGTGGTGGTAAGATAGGGTATCTACCTAATCCATGTTGCATGATAAGTGAAACATATTCCACATGCATTTGGTTGCATGGGCATCATTCATGAAGATGTTATGATGATTTTTTTTTGCATTTAGTATAAAAAATAAAGTGAAACACATTCCCTTAAACCCTACCTCCCCATCATCTTAACAACTGACCCCACCATTACATACTTAGCACCTTAGGACCTCCATCTCATATACTGACAATACAAATGGAGGTCACAACTAGGGATTTTATGGCAAACCAAAACATTATTCATAAGGATATTATGATGAAATTTCCCATTTGTACGTTGAGAGGAATTGCAACACATTAATGATTTCGTAAAGATTTTCCAAGGGTTGTGTCTTCAATTTCAAGTTTCATCAAATCCTTTTGCAGGATTTTGTGATTGTGAGTAGGCTCTTGAAGAATTCTACAAAAAGGATTTTTTCCTTCAACATTGCATGGAAAGAAGGAAGAAACTTGATGACACTCTGAAAGCCTATCAAATAATCTCGTGGATATGATTTTCAATAAGTTGGTTGAAAATTATAATGCAATAAAATAATGGTCTATGTTGTAGAAAAGAAATACCTTTAGATTGATGATCAACCCATCAACTTATCTAAAGAGTTGTCAGAGCATCATGTAGTAGGGGAACAACCCCTAGCCACCTCCATCCCCGCAACAAGCCCCACTTCTACCCAAGGATTTGGGCCCCTGTCATATGAAGATTCCATGGTTGCACTAGAAGAACAATTGCATGACAAGTATGAGGAAGAGGGCGGCCATGTTTCTGGTGATCTAATCAAATCAAAGTTTGAGCACATGCTTGAGATTGAATAAATATGGTTTGATGACCCTTTGAATTTGATGGTGGTAATATGATCCAAACGAATCCTCATGAGGACAATCCATTATTTCCATATTGCAACATCAACCTAAACAATGAGTTCTATGAGCATTCCATGGCCATTTTCAACCCAACAATGAACCCTCCCATTGTCAAAAACTAGATTTATTGAATATATATTAAGCTCGACTTCAAAATTATAAGGTAAAAAGGGATTTTTTCCTTCTCCCCAATTGCGTAACCAATTGAAAGTATTAATAAACAAAATTTTAGCATGGTGCTTGCAATCCAAGATAAGTGGTACTCAGATTTCAATATACACACCTTTTCACACTCCATTCTTTATGGAGGACCAACCATTTCAAGTGCATCATATTATTACCATGTGCACATGTGGGATAATGGATAGTTTAAAGGGAAGTGTAGGCTTCTAGGCTAAATTGGTTCATTGGTCATTTGAGGAGTTCTTGGAGGGGTCTATTGAAGGGGAATTTTCTTTTATTCACCCAAATTGGTTGTAATATCTCTAGTTTATAGGTAGCATGGAGAGCATAGACAACTTAGACACTACCTTTATTGTAAAATAATATAAATCTATCAATTTCTTCGTAAATGGGAGGACCTAATTGCTCAGAACCAAGCCTCTATCTTCTCATCTATTACTAGAATCCATGTTCAGGAAGATAATCATAATGCAGAGTCTGTTTTTATCATGGAGTCTCTATTACAACATAAGAGAAAAATCAATGCTTTAAAGGAAGATTACATATGTTTCATTGAGTTATATAAATATGGGTTTCATTGAGTTCTATAAATATTTCAATTTTCTAAGGGTTTTGGAAATTAAACCTCATAGCATTACAATATTCCAATTCCATAAGAGACTCACGACTCTTTTGCATAGAATATAGACAAAGGAATATAGCTATCTATGTATACCACCAAATATCCATGATGTAGGGAACCTCCACATCAACAACTTTGGGACCAATTGAAATATGCCACATATACAAGGGAGACAAAGAAGGGAGTTGGTTTTGATAATAAATGGAAAATAAA
>SNQJ01S0073305.1:0-10458 GCA_010110895.2 Picea sitchensis | reverse complement strand
CTTGTACTTGAACATTTAAGTGGGGTAAAAGGAGGTTTCCCCCTCGAAGAGGCTTATTATCTGAAATTATCTCTTTTTCAAGGCGTTGAGTACTTTTCCTGAGGTTTTTCTATGCTATATTGATGTTTGGTTCTTAACAATTTGGCTGAAGGTCCGGTTATCTTGCAAATTATCAAATTGAGATTTCAAGTTGATAAACCAAATATGAAATGAATTCAAGCATCATTTGATATCATCGCAAGAGAGACGAATGTAAATAATCTTGCGACGAATTTGATATATATCGACGAAAAAAGTCCGTTGATAGTATAGCTAATTCGTCGCAAGAATATTGTGTCTAATTTAAATGGTGTTACATGGTTTTAAAGGAGTGTAGGGATTATATTATGGTGAAATGTAGTGTAGTCTATAAGAACAATCTCTATGCCAAACCTCAAAATGGATAGTACCATATCTTGTTCATAAGACAAACATTCTTGGTATGCTTCCTTTGTGGATATGGTGGCTCAAGCCCTCAGTACACATGATGCCAAACAATGAAATGTAAAAATTTTACTATTGAATGATAGTGTTATGTCACCCATGGTTAACGAAATAACTTAAGGTTCTTAGGTCGTATTTGAATCTTCTTAGAATTGAGATTTGTTACATAGTCGTTGAAAAAAGACAAAAGACTGATGTAGTGGATATTAATTTGGTCTTTGTGTGGGACATTTTATGCCATTAGTATGTAATTTTGTACAAATATAATGAGGAACGATGAACAAGGAACAAAAATTGCACAAGGACTAGACATCGACAACAAGGAACTACGAATGGGGCCAATGTTGAAATTTTTTCAAACAGTTTCTGTATGCACTGAAATTTGTCATGGATAGACTATTGGCATGCCTTAATGATATGGGAGAGTTTCTGGACTCAAATTTGAGTGACACACCCACTTATTTCCATCATCAATTCATCATGTAAACCATAAACCTTAATTTTCTTTCAAAGTACCCAATTTGGTTGACACAAGTTTTAGGATTTTGTCAGTCTTTATTCATTTTGCTTTTAGGCTCTACATTAATGTATATACAATGTATCTGCATCATAGTTGTGATGAAAAATCCCTCTATTTCGTTGATTGCTTAATCAACACCATCAAGATACTAGAGGTAGGAAACAATGACATGTGAATGGGGCCAACATTGAAATGTTTTCAAACTGTATCTGTATGCATTGAAATTTAACCTGGATAGACTATTCTCATGTCTTAACGATATGGGAGGGTTTCTAGACTCAAATTTGACTAACACACCCACTTTCTTCCATCATCAATTCATCATGGAAACCATAAAACCTAGTTTTCATATGTTCTAGTAGATATGTTAATGATTCCAAGTTTCATATTTGTATTTGACTAAAGGTCCAGCTAGCTTGCAAAGTATCTAATTGAGATTTCAAGTTGATAAAACAAATATGAAATGAATCCAAGCATCATTTGATATCATCACAAGTGAGACGAATGTAAATATTCTTGCGACGAATAAGGGGATAGAGGTTAAAGGGGTTTGGGTATGTAGAAGTTAGAGGATTTAACATAGGTTTATATATTTTAAGGGTTAAAGGGTTATGGGTTATAAGGATTAGAGATTAGGGGTTCAAGGGGTTAGTGAGTTTATGGATTAGGAGTTAAAGGGGTTAGTGGGTCTATGGATTAAGGGTTATATGAATTATGGGTTAAGTGTTAAGGTATATAAGGTTTAGGGGTAATAGGGGCTATAAGTGTTAATGATTCCTAATTTCATATTTGTATTTGACTCAAGGTACTAGCTTGTAAAGTATCAAATTTTAATTTCAATTTGATAAACCAAATATGAAATGAATCCTAAAACCATAAAGTGTTGGAATTTTTCATTTAAGTGTAATGTAATATCCATCAACCAAACCCAAATGTAAATATAATACCAGTATATTTAAGCTGGTGAGTTGTTTAGACATCATTTTGTAATACACCTTTCAATGTGGCATGATGCGCGCATATACCATGCAGTAAAGGGATGTAATGTGCACATTTCTGAATATTGCACATACTAACTAAGGTGCGTGCAACCTTAGAGACAGAGGATACAACGTGCAATAACTAAGTGTGCGCAATATTAAGGTCAATGAACCTTTGTGTATATAATATGAATTATAGGCTAGTGAGCTAGTATTATAAGTCGAAATGCTTATGTCTTGGAATTAGGCCTAATTCCAAGACATAAGCATTTCGGCTTATAATACTAGCTCACCAACCTATAATATGGGAACATATAGTAGCATAGTATGGAACATGCTACTGTATGTTCCATAGTATGGGAATGAAAGACGTTCCTAGAGTAGCATGTTCTAGCCTTATGGCTGGGAATGTTATCGACTAGCATCAGAGCATGAGTGGTTCCTCTGGAGTGGCATTCCCCAACCTCAGGTTGGTCAAGGGGATCGTTATAGTATGGTATCAGAGCCACAGTTCAACACTGAGCTTGGATGGTCCAGAAGGGTGCAATAGAAGTGAATATTCACATAAAAGTAACTTCGTAGTGACCAGAATTAGAGTCATAGAGTGTCCTTGGAAAAGGCTGGCGTACTGGCACATGTGGTAAATTTGGCACTGCGCGGGAAACCATGGCATGCAGTATGTGTGGTAAATTGTTGTGTCGCATGGAAGATTATTATGTGTATATGCACATGATGAAATTAGCTTTGTGTGGTAAGCACACACATAGTAAGGTGCACATGGGGTGCACAAGTTTTTCTTAACACAAAGGAGTTTTGTTGGTACACACATAAGTATGAGTATAATTTGTTTCATGACGGTGTATTCAGTAGTATGTGTAGATATTTGAGCATGAAGGAATATGTTAAACATTGACATGGGGCATGAATAGGATGAAAATGCATGTGGTATATCGGTGCACAGTATCAAAATCATGCATAGTAGATATTGGCGTACAACGACAGAGTAGTGTGCGTAAGTAGTCGGTACGACAAAGAAGAAATGCACAGTAGAATTAGGTGTGCAGAGAAGCGTTTACCTTCTAATATTGTTATGCATGATAATATGAATGAACAGGATGAGTTAATGTGCGTGAAGTCACTTGGAAGGTGAGGAGTCTGAGTTTAAATTTCATAATAATAAAAGAAACATAAACACATAACTGCATTGAAGCATTAATTAAAAATAATTCCAAATTTTAATTTCATCTGATTTAGATAGATAAAAATAAAATATAAGATTAAAATAAAACCTTATTATAAAAGAAAACAAGAGTCATAACATTACCAGATAGAAATTGTAATAAAACAGTATAAAATATGTTTCTGTATTTATATAATCATATTAATCACAAAATTACAAAAGGGTGATGACATCATTTAGCCTATTGTAGAAAGGACCATTGAAGAACGGGGCTATCATCTCTTGTAATCTTAACTCTATTACCGGCTATTCAAAATTTGTTGAGACATGCTCATCTTAGTTGAAGACTTACTTCATCTTAGCAATATCCACTTTTAAAGAGGAGTCTAACCAAACCGGTTGATTTTCTCCAACGCTTTCGGCCGCTTCAAGCATATATTCCTCCTTCTTATTCCACTTACTCCTTTTCTTCTTAGCGGCTGGCCTATTGATGACTAAATCCTTTATAATGGAATTCAGCCTAAGTTCCAATCGCAAGCCTACAACCAGCTTTGTGTGGAACTTAGTTGCTAAAAGGTGTGGGAGGACCCTTTCCTCCTTATTCACAGGAAGGCCTAACATGTTGCTTGAATAAACAGTTTCACTCGACTTATATTTGTCCATGTATCTCAAGTTGGGGATACCGAAATGCGTCTTTACAGAGAGCAGGAAGTCAAGAAGTTGAAGATTACTATGGTTATGGATACGCATATATATTCATACTTGGAGAGTGGTAATTATAGAACTCCATTTATGAAGCGCAGATAGATTACGTACAAAGAGCATTGGGTTGCCATGCTCGACCAATCCATTTTGAATGATTAGTTGTTGAGTTCGTTACATGGAAATGTTCAGTTGACGTCAAATGGCTACGAAGTACACAACGAATGGAGCAAGGTGATTTGACTAGCCGTCACCCAGTCCATGAGTGGTGGATTTGACATGTTGGGACACGTAAACCATGTCTTGGCAAAACTAGTTTCGATAATACCACCTTCTTGTGAAAGTGTATCTTGGAAGACACTACGCGTTAGTGTTCTCGATACTTGTGTCTTATCTATAATTTTCATGGTGATAACACCAGGAAACTGGGAGTGATAATCTTGATGTGTATGTTGAATCAAAATGGTGCATATTCTCATGAATTGTTGATTGGTTAGTCTGATTAGTTTTGATGGTTTCACATTTTGTAGAATTAATAACAACTCGGTTAGGACAAACCAGTACAAATTCCATAGGAATGGAAGAGGAACAAGAGAATTACATTCATCCAAAGAAGAGCAGAGGGATGGATGTCCATTTGGGAATGTAAGGAACAAACTTTGATGGACATGGAGAAGAAAGGAATGAAGATATGAATATGGCTAAGACCATTAAGAATTTGCAGAAGGATGTCCAAATCCATTAAGATGATAATGAAAGGCTTATGAAAGCCAAAGAGTAGCAGGATGAATTCAACATGAAGATATTGGAAGGTTTTAACATAAAAGAGAATAAATTGGTTAAGGATATTAACTCGACTAGATCTAAGAGTCACAAATCTTCAGAGCAGAAGAGAGAAAAAAAAAAGTGCTAGTATACATCACCATCATTCCCATAGGCATTCCCATAAGAGAGTAGGAAAAAACTCAAGTCTATCCCCTGTCAGAAGGTATAATAGATTTGGGGTGGATGCACTACAAGGAGAAATGAACAAAATCAAACCTCCTAAATTTGATGGTGAGCACAAGAAGGATGAAGATGCTGAAACATGGTTGCTAGGCATGAGGAAGTATTTTCAATTGCACAATTATTCTTCTTATGTTGAATGTAGAATTGTTATCTATCAACTCAAAGGAAATTCCTCCATGTGGTAGGATCAACTTGTGCAGGTACAACACATTGTCGAGAAAAGTGTTACTTGGAGAGAATTCAAGAAGTATTTTGAGAAGAAGTACTTGACCAAGAGATACTATGACAAGAAAATGAAAGAGTTATTTGAACTCAAGCTTGGAAGTACGACCATAGATGAATATGAGAGAAGGTTTCTGGAACTATTGAAGTATGTATCTTTCATTAAGGATGAGGCAGTCAAGATTCAATGGTACTTAAGTGGATTTCCATCATTCATCAGTTAAAAAATATAGTATGATGATCCCAAGACATTAGAAGAGGCCATAAGAAGAGCTAAATTCTTTTATGACCAGCTGAAAGCAAGACCATCTTTCCAAAAGGCTTGGAAAGACAATAAGAAATTCAATATGGATCAGAGGAAGAAGGGAGCTAAGCCACCATTCTTCAGAAATAATCCACAATGGTAGAAAACACATAAGGAAACTAGAGTGATTGACACAGGGATTTAAGTGCCAAGACAAACACCTATGCATTGTTGAGGTTGTTGGATTACTGAGAGGGGGGAGTGAATCAGTAATCGAGCAATTTAGTCTCTTTTAACCATATAATCCAAGTGATATATCAATGAAGAATTATTATCCAATAACTACATAGTAAATAAGCAATGAACAAATGAACAATCATACACATACACAATACACTAGTGTTTTATGATGAAACCCAAATTGGTAGAAAACCACAGAATTCTTTTTCTTATATGTCTTGAAGAATTACATTCATTGGAAGCACCAACTTCCTTTGTTTTCCATATGCAACTGGAAGGAGGCTCCAACCCCTTAGTTTCTCAGGCTACAACCTGAGGGAATCTCCAAATCCCCAATTCTCTGGCTACAACAAGAAGGAGGCTACAACCCCCTATGTTATTCGGCTACAACCGGAAGGTGGCTACAACCACCTGTCCTTGCCCCATCCTGCCACCCTGAAGTAGAAGTAGAATGATGGAACCACTGTCTGAAGTAGAAGTAGAATGATGGAACCACTGTCACACTACTATTGTGAGATATACCACTATAAACTCAGGCCTCAATAAATTTGGAAACTACATCAACCATGCATCAACTCTGTAATCAACCTGTACTATAAACAAGTGTATCAACCATGCACCAACCTGTAATCAACCTATACCATAAACAAGTGCATCAACTATGCACCAACTTGTAATCAACTTGTACCATAAAAGTGCATCAACCATGCACCAACCTGTAATCAACTCTATACTATAAACAAGTATCAACTATGCAATAACTCAATCAACTTGTGCCCATAAATAAGTGCATCCAACCATGTACTAAGTATGTACCAACTATGTACAATCCACTACTCAACTGGTGGATCACAATATGTACCAACATCATCAACTATACACCTCATGTATGTGCCAAATCATCAACTACTGTCTCAACCATGTACTCACATTTACTCTCAACCAAAATCCTCATCAATTTCCTATCATCAAAAATCTGATTTGTAGCTCTCAGAATAGACTCCGTGTATCTCGATCACATTCCCAAACTCTTCACCCTAACTAGAAGTAATCATAAATTTTAACCTGTAATGTATAAAGATCTGAAACTGATACACAATGTCTTTTTCCATGTTTTATGCAATTCCTCCAAGTGGCACTACTTGGAACCTCTCAAAAAGGAGTTATAGCAAAATATACCTTGTTGAATTCTGGCTTATTCTAGAGAGCTAATTGTAGAACGTTCCCTGCACAAACTATTTTATGAAATAATTTGAAATGTTAATAACATACTACAGAATGCAATTCTAACGAACAACACATTTTGTCTCATGGAATTTGGATCTGTTATGAATAAGTTATGACGTTTTTACCCGAAACACCTGGATTTTGACTAGTTTCAGGTGGACTGTCCACAAACTTTATTTCTTCTACTATATAGTGTAACTCCCAAAATACAAGGACCCATAATTTGAATTTTTAACCATAGATACTTGATATGTTTCCTTCACTTTCATAGAAATTTCTAGGTATCTGAACTAATATAGAAAAAAAGTTATAAGGAAACAGAGATGACCTCAAAATAACATACCCTAGAAAGCAATTCACATCAAAAATTTATCCTTCCTTGGTATTTTGGCCTTCTTTTCTTCACTTTCTCAGAATTCTCGGCTTATATATCATTTGTAAACTCCATACACCTATATATATTCAATATTCTCAAGTTTGATTCAAATGAGAGAGCCTTTTCCTCTTATTTATACTTCCCAAAGAGTTTCCTTAAAAACATCTTTCAGGTCACTTGGCCCCACTTTCCCTTATTTTAGGGTTGGGTCCACTTCAATTTCTCCATTAAAAATTATTGAAATTATTTATTTTGTATTCACTTTGGAATTATAATACTCATCACTTCACTTTTTTATTATTTACTCAAAATCACTTAAACCACTTTGATTACGTTGACCTTTAGGCTTCTAGATGACATATATGAGGGTCCTCCAACTTGTAAGGCCATAATCAAACCGTGAGGAGTTATAGACGCTCTACATACCACTAAAAATGCATGACATGTACTATCCATATATAGAATAGTATTATCTTGAAAATATATCATAACTCTCATACCGTTGCTTCCATCAAACAAACTTGGGTCCATTACCCAACCTCAAGGTCTCCAACTTCTCATGGCCATAATCCTCTAACCGTGAGGAATTATGTGGCATTCCACATACCACCGAAATGACATGACAAGAAATATCCATAGGATATTTTCCTTGACAAATTACTTCTTCTGTCATCTCATTATTCCATAACACTCATATGGGTTCTCTTACTCCACAAAAACGCCTTCCCGTGAGGGTTTTCACCATAAGGGGACCACTGGAGTTCATCCATATTTATTTTATCAACCATGACAAAAATAATGATTCAAATTTACACTAAACAATATTGGCTCCATTGCCCAAACCTTTGTGCTATGGGTCTTTTTTCTTCAAGGGCTGACATCAATGACAACCAACTTTAATTAACAATATTCCCTTTGGGATTGATGGGCAACACTCATGCGTAACATCAGATTGACATCACCTATGCTCCCTCTAAACCATGCTCTATCCTTGCAGTATCCGATGCAAATCTTCCCTTTGTCATCAATAACAGGGTGATTCATCCGGGCTGCTTCCTCGACAGACTATCCTCCTTATGGTGCTTCCTCGTACATCTAAGACATATAAGATAAGCATTCAAAAGCATTCATTTTTGGAGAAATAACTCCTAGTCTTTGGAAAATATGTTCAAAGGATTCCTGCGGAAGTGGTTTTGTAAATATGTTTGGCCACTTGTTCTTGTGCCCACATACTCAACTCGATGTTCTTTCTACAACCTGCTCCCATAGCAGAAAGTGATACTGATTGGAATGTGCTTAGTCTTGAGTGCATCACCGGCTTTTTGAGATACTAATGCACTTGTATTATCACAACATATTGAATGGGCTCATCATACTCAATCTATATATCCTTCAATGTTTGTTTCATCCAGAAGACCTGTGTACAACATATGTTGTTTCTACAATATCTCAAATACCAGATAGAGATACCGATGATTGCTTCTTACTTATCCATGATACCAAACACTCACCTTAAGTAGAATGCTACTCCACCGGTGCTTCATCTGGCTACTCAATACAACTCCGCCTTCCAAATCTGCATCTATGTAGGCCATATGATAGATCTTTTCCTTTGGATACCATAATCCAAACTCTTTCTGTTCCTTTGAGATATATCTGAAGATCCTCTTTAATGCTAATACATGAGATTCCTTTTGTGTTGGAAATCATACCTGTCCAATCACCAGATTACATATGGTCCGGATGTTGTCACATATAGTAGGCTGCCAATCATTGACCTATATTGCCTCGGATCTGTAGGACTAACCATCATCTTTGCTCAACTTACAATTGGTTTGGTAGTGATGATAACTCGCTCTGGTAATCTTCCATCTCAACCTTATTTATCATTTCCTCGATATATTTGGTTTGAGAAATAAAATTCCTTTGTTGCTTTGACGATGCCCAAGTCCTTTGGAAGAAAGATAGTTATCCAAGTAATGACATTTCAACACTCTACATGTCTTTTGCAAATTTCTCGCTTAACCTTGGCCATCATCATCACTAAAAATAATATCATCAACATAAACTTCAATTAATAAAATATTACCTTGACTTACTCTTGATGTAGAGGTTGTTGCTCATACTCTTTTATGAACTCCTCATCAGAGATATTTCTATCCCAGCCTGAGTACCATGCTCTAGGGATCCTGCTTTTAGACCATACAAGGCCTTTCTTTAATTTACATACATAGTCTCAGGTTCTCTCTAATAACTGAAATCCTTCCGCTTGTTCAATGTAGACTTCTTCTTGCCTCCATTCAGAAAAGATGATTTTTACATCCATTTGATATACTTTTAACATTTTTGGAGCATGCATAAGCAGCAAACAGATTGTTTCCATTCTGGCAACCGAGGCAAATGTCTCTTCAAAGTTGATTCTTCAATCAGACATATCCTTTACATACCAATCTAGGTTTTTCCTTGTAACTTGTCCATCTTCATTCAATTTATTCCTGAAAACCCATTTTGTGTCGATCACATTCTTATTCTTTGGTCTTGGAACCAATTCCCAAGTGCCATTTTTCTCTATTTGATCCAATTCTTCATCCATGGCCTTATTCCAAAATGCATCCTTGTTGGATTCTTCAAAACAGTTTGGTTCAATTGTAGATAAGAGTGTTAGGTGTGTTTGTTCTGGTGAACAGATTTTTCTTCTAGTCTCAACTCTTGCATCTTTGTTTCCAATAATCTTATCTGAAGGATGATTCTTCTGTACTCGTTTGTTAGGTGTCTTTGGAGATACTTTTTGAACATTCTCTTCTACTTCTGTCGGATTTTCTTCATCTTCATCTTCCTCTTCTTCTTCTTTTTCATCTTCTTCTTCAAAAAGTTGTTCCATTGATTTGTTTTCTTCTTTGTTTGATTCTGATCTGCCTATTTCATCAATTGTTACATTAATGTTTTCCACAACTTTGTTTAATCTTAGATTGTAACACTTGTATGCTTTCCTTGTACTTGAGTAACCAACAGGTATTCCTTTGTCCACACAAGAGTCAAACTTTCCCATTCTTCCATCTTCTCTTTTGATGTAGCATTTGCTTCCAAAAACTCTGAAGTGTTTCACATTTGTTGGTCTTCATTTCCATAGCTCGTAGGGAGTTTTATCAGTGTTGTTTATGAGAATTACTCTGTTTTGAATGTGAACTGATGTATGCACTACCTGTGTCCAAAAAATATCTGTCAATTTGTAATCCATTAGTATTGTTTGAGCCATTTCCTGTGTAATTATCATCC
>SNQJ01S0073304.1:25217-58158 GCA_010110895.2 Picea sitchensis | reverse complement strand
CCACGTACCCCATCATCCAACGGTCCTAGTTCAATAGTCAATACTTGATGGGGAACGACTAGAGGCCACGTGTCACTCCACGATGTGTTCCTAGTTAGTCGGGTAGTCAAAGGTGGGTCCCTTAGATCGACAGTTCGGAAGGATCCCGAAGGATTCGAGGATCAACGGCCCATGTTACTTCGAAATTTCGGTATTCAAGAATTTCAATGGTCCAGATTAACTCTGTGACTCCTGCTTTCGGTGGTTTCGACACTAGACCATTCCAAATATCCTAAAGTAAGACTTCACTGAAGTGCTTAACGCCTCCCTTCCTATGTCTAATATGATGCCTGAGAGCTATCCATACTGGATTCATAGATCGACAGTCCTCTTCCATTTGTGATTTCCGCCTTCAACTACTTTCGAGGATTGTGGAGTCACAAGTCTCGAAGTTCTGAAGCCGAAATGGCTAGCTCCTTTCAAGCTAGCACATGCGTCCTCAGCTCTGGTCACATGGATACTTTGGGAATTATAGGGGCTAAGCGCTAACCCTTTATAAATAATAATGTTAAGGACATGGGAATGATCCCTTTGTCAGATCATAAAATATTCTAAGGGAAAAATTCCCTTCTCCCACATAATTCAGACTTAACATTCCCGCTAAGGTAAACTTCACACGGTTTGTAGGACTTAGACATTTCAGTCGATCCTACCCCGACTCTCCTGGGGAATCACATCCCACGACTCTATAACAATTAAATTGAGATAAGTCTAAGATCACATATATATAACAATTTACAAAAATCAAAGAATATTTCTAACAACTGTTCAAATACTGAGAAACTAAATCATAAAGATAAACATTTCATCATCACATCCAATATAATACAGAGAGTATGAGAATACTAATCAGAACTGGAAAATGTGAAGCAACTGCTGAAAGGTGTGCATGTTTCCTCCTAACCATAGGCACAACCACTCCTATTGGATTTACCACTAGCCACCCCCAAGCTAGACCATGATGCTTTGAGAGAGATTATTGCTCTTTGCTCCACAATAGTTAGGGACGAAGGTTACTCTCCTTCTCCCATAGAAACTGGGCAATTGGTTTTCTCCGCTCCAAGCAAGGAGGTATGCAAAAGTACTTCCTTAGTCACTCATCAGCCTCGTTTATCAGCTTGTATTGAATCCTTTCCCTAGGATTATTATACCGATATCGAGCTTACTGCTCAACTTTTCCTTCTCAAATTCAGAATCGAAGTTTGTCCACTGCTCTCCTTGGGAGGGTATTTTCTTTATTCTTTTATCTTGCATCTCTGTCTTTGTCCCCAAATTACCTCATTTATTTCCTTCCTTAGAAAGGTTGTGTGGGTATGAATCCCAATTCATGGTTAGGCCTGGAATCCTTGCAGATGGGTACCCTGCCCCATCTCCTCATTAACTCTTGACGATGGCCTTCCTGCTACCATCCTGGCTGGTAATTTGTTTCTGGGTCAGAGGACTATTAAGAAATTACTCCCAATAGGTACTGGTATGGTGAGGTTCATATCAACCATACTTTGTTTCCCTGCACCATCTCTCTCATAGCATTCATGATCTATCTTGGAAAAATTTCCCCCTTTCAACAGTTGTGCAACACATATTCAAATTCAAATTCTATTAATAAAAAAAAATTCATACATTGACCCTTTTATACAAAGGTTCATCAAATCAAACATTCACACGTATTTAGTCCTCCATAGTCTCTTGGCCAGTTATAGTTATATTCACAAACTAGGGGAAACATGGGCATTACATCATGTAGGACTCATGCACATGTTGTGCATTGCAATTCCTCATGACATTGTTCTTCATGTGCTTTCTTCTCAGTGTGTCGCAACTCAGTATGTCTGCAAGATTCCTCTATTGACCATTGTGTCACTTTTTGTGATTCTTCAAGAACATGAGCTTCCTCCAAAAATCTTTGTGTCACATGTTGCAATTCCTCATGGGCATGAGCTTCTTCCAACGACCTTTGCATCGTGTCTTGTACCTCTTCACAGATCCAAGATTCCTCCAGTGACCTTGTGTCGCCCTCTACACTTCTTCATGGATCTAATCCTCTTCAAGTGACCTCTAAGCCACATGCTCTTTATTCTTCTAGTGCTCTCTACTCATCGCACAAGAACTGATTTTGTTGGGAAACATGAAACCTTGGAGGGGGTTGAGGTGCCTTCCTTATCGTTATGTCCAACTTTTGACCTGAGCCTTCACCATGCTCAAAATCTACTCATGTCTTCGCTCCTCCTTGGGTTCCTACTCGGAAATTAGCCTCCTCATTCTTATTTTTATTCTTGAATGGCTCTGCATGCACCATGTTGCAATTGGTCTTTTTGTCTTCCCACTTTTTCAACAAGTTGGGACAGTCTTCAATGACATGCTCAAGACTATAGAAGTATGTGCAAAGAACACACAGTTTGGTACAAAACCTTGATACATGACCAATATCTTTGCAATTGAAACATGTGGGGGTCTACCTCCTCCTTCACCATATCCTCGGTCGTGACCATGCCCATATCCACCTCGGGGACCTCCTTGGTATATGCCTTGTCACACTCACCACCCTTCTACTCTTCCTGTACCTGGAATTCATCGTGGGTATTATCTTGCACCAACTGATGTGAGTGGAAATTATTAATATCATGCCCGACAAATTTACAAAACTCACAGAGTGAAGTATGAATCATCATTTGGTAGTTCTGCAAAGTTGGGAAGTAGGACTCCAACCTCAAAACCCTTAATAGGGGAACCCACGGTCATGCAAATAATATAACACATACCCAACAATAAGAACCATCAAATTGTGCCCACTACACAATCTAAAGCCTCCTTATCAACTTGATTATCTTCTTACACATCCTAATTAGTAACCCATGTAATAACCATCCCACCCTATATCCCATTTTTCAAGTTCCCACACTGCACTCCATTAGTCCACTCCATTAGTCCACACTCCACTCCATTAGTTCTTTGATGCTTGTATTCTATGTCTTTTGACATAATAATGAATTGCACTCATGTTCTACCCTAGACATGGTTTATCTTATCCTAGTCCACATGAGTGTCAAGCACTACATACGTCTCTCCATGAACAACATTAGTTCACTACCTCATCCCAATGCCAGAGTTACACTGATACTTACTACTTTATCCATTGAAATTATCATCGCAACTCTCATGATCAACATGTTTTCTAATCAAATAATCCAATGTCATGATCCCATTACACAAATTTCATGATACCACCTTAGTGCCACATCGCACAAATTGCATGATGCCACCTTAGTGCCACCTAGTGACTTGGACACGTTACCATTTGATCAATGAGTTTGTTTTTGAAAAGGAACTATAGAGGGTTTGGGTGCTCCTCGATAACTAAGGTCAGTGAAGGAAGTGGACGACTTGGATTGAGTTTGTTGTGTAGTAGGATAGACAAGTGGCCATTTTTTTTCTTGTTGAATTGCTCAGTCATATATGGTGAGACTCAGTACCTCCTGGTTAAGAAATTATATGGTGTGAGGTTCGACCATTTACATTGGAATTTATTGTAGGCTGTTAACTAGCTTGCAAAGAAAAAAATCCGACCTGTCAGATTCGAACCAACGACCTAAGGATGCCAACTAGGATTTCTCTTCCCACTATAGTTCTCCGCTAAGGTCAAACATTGATAGATAAATGAATGAAATTCTGAAATAGTTGTTACAGAGGTGTAATGTAGGAGTCCCACTACTCAAGATGAAATAGTTTTTACAAATGTGTAAGGTAGGAGTCCCACTACTCAAGATGATTGTTATAGAGTTGTAAGGTAGGAGTCTAAATAGTTGTTACAGAGGTGTAAGGTAGGAGTCCCACTACTCAATATGATTTAAGTATGTTATCACAATACTACAAATGAGGAACCACTCAATACTTGAAACATGGATATTGCATGACAACTTTGGACTCACCTTACAACAAATAACACACATACACACCATGGTTCAATATGTTCTTTTTTAAATCATATTTCCTTGTGTGAATTAAGCACCATTAGATTGTGCCCACATGTGCCCACTCCACTCCACTAGTCCTTTGATGCTTACATTCTAGGACTTTTGACATAACAATGGATTGCGCCCATTTTCTACCCTAGTCATGGATTGTATTATCATAGTCCACATGAGTGTCAAGCACTACATGTTGCTCTCCATGACCAACATTAGCTCACTACCACATCCTAGTGATAGACTTACACTGATACTTTCTACTTTATCCATTGAATTTATCACCACAACTCTCATAATTAGCAAGTGTTTTGATCAAATCATCCATGACAAACAAAAATGGCATCCAAGGTCATGATCCCATTACAAAAATTGCATGATGCCACTTTAATGTCACATCACATAAACTAGCCAATAACCAAGCACGATTCTTGAGAGAGTCAGTGCCTCTCATTGCTATCCATTCTTAGTCCACTAAATGTAGAATTACGTCTAGATGGTTGAATGGCCTCATACAAATCCCCCACCCAACTCTCCTAGTAACTCAATAAGTTAATCTCCATACAATCTGATGATTATAGATAATGCATTCATATAGGAGTGGATATTACATATTATCATTCCACATTAACTTTTACCTATTGACTCAATGCTACCATGGCTACTAATGGTTCACATTCCCTAATCATACAATACTCCAAAAATATGAAAGTTAATATACTTGATTTGGGAAACAATAAGGTTTGAAGATATAAGATATGCGACATTTATGGAAGGAATTTTCTTTAGGGGCTATAAAGACTCACTTTGAATCCACTTCCCCTCTCTTTGTTTTCTTACTCTCTCACTCCTTATTATCTCTTTCAACTTTCTTGCACTCTTTTCCTACTCTTTTTTCCCTCTCTAACAGTGAGATGACAAGCATTAATACTCATACACATGTCTTTKTGTTGTGGCCAAAGAATATTTTCACCCCACAAGTGATGTTCAACATCGAAACCACATATATAGGTGAAATGTTTCATGTTAGTGGAATGAAATCCTAATGAACATTAAGCACCATCTACAAACTCTCCCTCAGTACCTCAAGGCATAACATAATGATGTCCTTTGAGCCTTGTAATTGCCAAAATTTCAAGTAGATCAAGGTTTATGCATAAGAGAATTCAAACACAAAACTTGGGACCTTTTGGACTGCGACTTCTATATCGCTCATAGCTACATCACACGAGTCCTTAATCTTCCAAACTCCAAACTTTAGTTTGGTCTTGAATATTTTGAAATACATGTTGAGTTCATGTTGGCTACTTCTAAGAATAAGTGGGATTGGAGGGTAAATTTTAGGCAAGCGAAAAGAATAACCTAGGGCACCTGTAACACTGTATAAAGGGTTGAAAGTACAGGAATGGTACCTTTACAAAGAGAGTGGAATTTCAATTTTAAAGTCTGAGGTGGTGGTAACTAGTTGTTCATATTTAAGGGAGTTGGTTGAGGGTTATTTGGCACCGCAGGAGAATTTTGATGGCTATGAGGGTAATTTGTCATTGGGACTTAACTAAGCATGGTGTTACGTTTCTAGACTATGGAGAACCAATGATGGTGACCAGTGGAATGGAGGGTAAGGTGTTATTTGGATGGCATAACAAGCCTGGATAATATAAAATGACAACCTCTGTTATGAAATGTTAAACCTAACCCTAGTAATTCAGAGAGAGAAAGTGACAAGGGATTACCTGAAACTTGTGACCATGTGGGTAAGGGAGAAATTAGTTGAGGGTGTGGGAGCTTCGAGCTTGTCATTTTTCGTTCGACGGTCTTTGATTGTCAAGAGTCTTGAGCACTCGATAGAAACAATGGTGGGGACATTTGAATGGTAGCACTCCTTTTATAGTCGTCGATCACGTGATCAAGAGGTTTTATAAGATAGTATCGATGATCTTAGAGGGAAGTTGTCCGATATACACCGAAATATTTCGTAGGAAATTCTCCAGTGTATACTGGAGGATTTCATGCAAAGTTTTCCAATTATACCAGGGCACATGGGAACTCTTTTGATTCGAGCGAAGTAGTTTGTAAGAACTCCTCCGGTCAAACTAGAGAATTTTATACAAAGTCGCATGGTAAGAACTTGGCATTTCAGGATAGTTTGAAGAAAGTTCCCTGATGGCCACTTGAACACTTGGAGGTAACTCCTCCACTGTAAACCAAAGGATTTTAAATTAACTTTTCCGATGGAAAAAAATAAAATTTTCAAAATTTGCCTAAGTTCTCAAAGAAAAAATTTGAAATCTCAACCATACTAAGAATATTGAAGTGGCTTGCTTAGAGAATTGAAAATTGATTACTGAGGATAACTTCAAGCCAAAGAGTTTTCAAAAAATTTCAAAGGGGCTCCATTTTCTTGGAGGGACTTCTCAAGCAGAAAAAACAAGAAAAAGGAGGTTGTTGGTGTGTGGAACAACAAATGATGACATATTGGGCGAAGTCATGAATCTCTGTAGAGTGGTATATAAAAATAAAATTATAAGAGAGAAATCATGACGATGCATATCCCAAGAGAGAAATAATAGGTCCCATAGTTTTTGAAACTGCAGATTTTGACAAGACAGTTAGTGTGGTACAAAGTCGAAGTTAGAATCGTGCCTAGACTAGATTAAATATCATGCAATACCATTTTTCATAATGGATATAGTTTCAGAAGGCACGAGGGGTACAACAATGAGTTGGGGCATCATTAATGTTGAAAATAAAATTTTCGTGTACATTTCTCTGGTGTCTCTCCACTACCAACGATCGTTTATAGCCCCGACGGAGTCACCTCGGTGTCACAAGCCTTGCTCCGCTGCCAGCGAGCATCCATAGCCCCAAAAAATATACTTGTGTGTCCCACATGATATGGAATACCTTTCCCCAATCCTTTACATTATTTATAATTTGATTCTCTTATATTCAAATAAAGGTGGATGGGTGGATTCCAGTTTTCCTTTAAAGGCATGAGGGATGACACCTATAAAAGTGAGATTTTCCAACTCGATTATAGATGAGAGAACTCCCTGAGTAACATTCACATCGGTACTACATATGTCTACTTAAAACCATTTCCATTTAAATCACAAGAATAATTTCCCAGGCATGGCCCTCAACTCCTTTATTTGTTATATTTTAAGAATACAATGCTTATATTCTAGTAAACTATGTTCCGCTATTGGGTCTGACTTGAAGTTATGCATGATCATGCTACATAGCTAGGGATGAAGTTATGTCTAGAATCCAAGCTATATATTTCCAAGGTTTTGAGACCAAATATGTTTCACATCTAGGGATGTCCAAGTACCAGTCATCAAACCTTTGAGAGATTCTAAGTGTCTGTTTTTAATAAAGAAAATAAAAGACCAAAAAAAGGGTGAAAAATTGAAAATCATAATGATCTAGGTGGATATCGGTGGCCACCCACCTATTCCAACTGAATCACATGCAGATGTCATCTTAGCAGTTTCAGTTTTCATCTTTGCAATTTTTTTCTAGCTTTTCAGGTTCTAAACTTCCAGGGTTGTTTTGAGGCCCTAAACAACATTTTTTTGGGCCCGCCATAGTGACACTCTAAACAATGTCATCATCTTTTTCTTGGGCGGTGCCTTTCTCATCATCTTTTTCATTTGATTGTCCTTGCATCTTGGGTTGGGTGTTTTTATTCTTGATATCCTACTTGGTTTGTCTCTGTTTACACATAGTAGAGTCTTTATATCAAGTTGTTGTTCAGTCCTTGCATTTTCATTCTCTTATATTGAAAATAAAAAAATATTATACATTTTACATTGTTGGCATTTTTTTATCTCTTGAGTCTTTGTCATTTACCTTAGTGCATGTAAAGAAAGATTGCATTTTATTTATAATTGCAAAATTGAACTGAGAATTGCATTTTGAAAAGCATATCATTTATTGAAAATTGAAGTTAGGACATTGCATCGTCGTCATATTCAATTATTTTACTTGCTGAGTCATAACATCACTAGTTTCACGACCGCACCTTTTGAGTAAGCAAGGCCATTAAAAGTAATGCTATAATTTAAAATTGATTAGTAAAGATTTTATTTTTGTAGGGTGCACAAACTAACTTAGGATTTAGAGCCTTGGAATAGGATTTTGTGAGTAAAATTATACAAGGCTATTAAATCAACATATGTGTCTGACTAAGGGAGTGGAGAAATCCATTGTATAATCGGTAATATCAGGAGTCTCTGCTTACAACGGAGTTTAGCACAAGGTCGCGTGAGGTTGGTTGAAGGGATATCCCTCTGATACCTTCTTAGCATGAGATATATTTCTCGAGATCTATTCATATATGAGGATATTTCTAGTTCCCTTACCTCCATGAGAGGTGGTGCTTTCAAGGTTTCAAGCTTTTCTACCCTGCCCATACGGTGGACCTGACTTATGATTGTTCGCTTGTGCATCGGTTATACCATGGTTTCTTAGTTTCTTGACTTAGGTACCACATAGGTTACTTGCAAGGGTTATTCTGTAGGTACCTTGGGTCAAATAAGGGTCGGACAACACACAACCTTTATGGAGGATTACCTCTCTGGGGCGATATGACCAACTAGTTGTTAAGACCACGAGGGCCCTTATAACTAATTTTGTTTCCTTCGATATTTAGCAAAGGAGTCTCAGGCCCCTCTTGGGCAAGGCATAATTACTTTAGAGAGGGAGGTCCCTTTCAACCACTTTGTCCTGTTTGTGTGCATATTGTTTGTTTGATTATTTTTGGTGTGCTCTTTGATTATTAGTAGACCTTTTATATTTTATACCATGCCTTTAGTTTTCATTATCATGGATAGTGGAGTTCCTATGTCTCCCTCCTTTACCAACACCCCCCCCATGAAATCCACTCATTTCATGGGGATGAATCCATCCACTTTTCACAATGGTACACATAATTATGACGCTCAATCCATGCCTTGGGCCTCTAATATTTTTCCTATTGATATACCAAACATACCTTCACCCTTTCCATCCTCTACCTGGCCCACTTATATGAATCCTAGTTTTGGATCCATAGGAACCATGACCCCACTGCCTACATCTTCATTCGATAGGAGTCATTCCCCTCAACCAACACTCACTGTGGGAGGTTTGAATCTCCCCTCTTACAGATCCAATACTAGCCATGCTTTTTCAGGAAACAGTACTCAAATGGGTGGTTATTCTACTTATGACACCCCATCTGTGTATCCTTCGTCTACCATGCCAGTTCCTATGAGCACTTTTCCCATGGCGGGTCCACATATATATTCTGGTATTTCATATGGAGGGAATCAATTTTATGGTTCAGACTACCCTCTTTATGGAACCCCTTCACGTGGGGGAAACATATATCCTCACTTGAATAATCCTTATCATACTTTTGTCTCTTCGCAGACATCTGATTCAGTGATGATGCCTGTAAAAACCTCTATGGATCAATTATGTGGAGGATACTACCTTTTCGAACATGGACATGGTGTAAACCAAAACCCTTCCTGGCCCGCAATGTATCAACACCAATATTTCTCGGGACCTTGGTCTCAAATTCCACAACTCACCACCTCTGCTAGTCCTGTCACTGCCAGTCATACTGGAGCTCCATCACCAACCACTACTAGTCATGTTGGAGATTGATCCACAACCTCTGCAAGTCACATTATAGACCAACAACCAGCCACTTCTATTCATGTTGGGGGCATCACTCTAGTCGCCACGAGTCATATCAATATCACATATCCAACCTATGTACATCATATGGGAGGTTAAACTCCAGCCTCTGCCAGTCACACTGAGAGCATGTTGCCATCCATTGTAAATGACGTTGGGGGAATTCATATGATTGAGAAGCCTAGACATGTCAGGCATAAGGCCAATTCCTTTATAGGACTTGCGAAGGAGATCACCTTACTCGTTTGTGTCCTACTACTGCTAGGATACCGGAAGCATGGTTTTCACCTGGGGGCCCTTCGGGTTTTGAGTCGTCTGTGGTTTCCCCACACTCTTTTTCTTCTTTTATTGACACGGAGGTCACGACGATGCAATCATCACCTGAACACACTTCCATTTTTTAGGGTGATGTGTCTCCTAGCCTTGTTTTCATGCATCCTATTCAACCAATGGTTGAAGAAGTGTTCATACTGATGCAATCTCCAATCAATCCAATTCTTCTTTTGGGGGGTGATGCATCCTTCAACCATGTCATTAGCATTTCTAGTACTGCACCTTCTGAACAAGAGAGAGTTTTACTCTCCCCAAGTAATCTCCCTCTAAGTCTTGGAGAGGTTCCCTTTGACTGTGATGGTCTTGTGGGGTATCCAATGCCTCCTCCTATGTCCTTTAAAGTAAGATATGGTATTCAATATATCATGGAGAAGGTACCCTCCACTAGCACTTTATCCTCCTCAACTTGGAGAGATTTCGGTTTTCCCAAGCTTGTGTCAGCTATTCATAAGATGCTAACCTTTCACAGAAATCATGCATGGGAGCCTTGGCCTCTCCATGACATACCGCCTAGAAACCTCTCAACGAGTTTGATTTAAGCTCTTTTCTGACTCATCTAAAAAATAAAAAATATTTCTGAGTGAATTTGTCTCTTTCACACTCGTTAATTGGATCGTGAGTCTTAGTTTAGCTCTTTTCTGAATCATTTTAAAAAAGTGAAAAGATTTATGAGTGAAATTTTCTCTTTCACACTCATAAATTAGATTTGAAAGGACGTCTACTTGGTGCAAGTTTATTCCTTTTTCAAACCAAGTAGACTAAGATTACGAAAAAGTACATTTTTTGGCGTTAATTTGTGATTGCATCTCATGCCCTTGATTACAGTATTGAGCCTATTGTCGGTTCACTATTTGCGTTATAAACCGTTTACCTCATCAATTTGCATCCTTAACCAAGCATATTGTTGTTTATATCATTCACAGCTTGACACCCTATACCCAAGAGGGAACATTCCCCCGAGTGTCCATCTCCCACATGCACCTTCTTGCATTCAGCATATGTGTGTTCCATTGCTGGAACTAATTTTTCTTACTTGCAACACTCATTTCCTCCTCTTTATCATAGCATTCATTTGACTATGACAAAACAAAAAAGACGGGCAGGAAGGGATTATTATCTTATATTGGTAGCAGTCGTGTCACCTTTGAACAGAGCACACAATTTTCTAGTCCACTTGTCATCATAGTTTTGGGTTTAGCACGACCTTAGGAAGTTGAGATCGTTACATAGAGTTTACTCCTTCGAATGGTTACTCTTCCAGTCCCTATGGAGAGTTTGATTGATGTCTCCTACATCTTACGGTTTCATCATTGAGTCTATGTTKCCAGAGTGTTCCATATGTATCATGCTCTTGTTCAAAGGATGCCTATCAACCTGTGTCGGACATTCCTCGGAACTMTTAACTTTGCATTTCGTCCATACCCTTAGTTTGTCTCGGAATCACATGAAGTTGTAGTCCTATTACGCACCCTGGTCCTACTTTCCTCATTGGTAGGTAATMTTGAACCCAACAGTCGATATTTCATCATTGGTCATTGACTGGGTGGTTTCCCTTATGTTCAACGRCGATACATCTATTCACACATTGGGATTCGTGTAGTGTCTTGGATTCCATTATCCCTATTGGTGGTTTCCTCACCTTCGTCAGTAGTTTTCCTCATTGACTSCTATTTAGAGGGTGTTTTTTGTGTATCGCTTGCACCTGGCACACGTGAAAKATGCACATGGTTGTTGGTTCATGAACATGTTCTTCATCCKATTTCCTCCAAATCATCAAGCTCTTTCTTTGTACCTAGTGTTGAATGATGAGAGATTCCTTAATGCTCTCCTTTCAGCGGGCCTCCTTCCATCGACTTCAACTCATCTATTCTGGATATGAGACCTAGAGTCCTATGAGTACCTAGAGGCTGGTAGTCATGAGTGGCAGTTTCTCTCGCCATCGACAGTTGGGAATACATCAATGTCTCTTGATCGATGGATTCTTCAAGTGTTCGACCCCGACTCCTTTATTCACACTTGTAAGAATGTGCTCGGTGCCTTGATACCTACTTTCATCATTGGTAGGTTGTCTCATGTTTGTTAATGGTATACCTCAATGACCGGTAATCAAACGAAGTCTCATTGTGTTCGACCTCAACTCCTTTATTCACACGATGTATACGTGCACCTTTGGTGGAATTGTGTAGAAGACTTGAAGACATCAGTTTATAGTCACAACTTTTCTGAGTTGTTGCTACCTTTCATTGGACCAGTACCTATGTGACTTCAATGATCATGGGAGATCATATTGTACGTCATTGTATACATATATCTTCATATTTATTTTTAGATTGGTTTTACTAGGCCTTGTTCATGACTATGAAAGCCTTTGGCATGTATCCACCTTTGTATTTCCTATTCATGGCCATGGACAATTGTTTGGTATATTTTCACATGGATCTGCAGTGTAATTCAAATTGGCATCCATGTCTCCAAAGTCAGTACATATTGTAATGAGCAACTAGTTCTTCTAGTTGGGTCCCCATTACTCCACTTTTGGGTCTTATATTGTATTTCTTCCATCGCAAATACCCCTCTGACCTCACACATTAGGGGGCATTTGTTATAGCAAGATTTTCTTCACCCTAGGTAAACTTGCACATAGGGCCTTTTTCCATTTCCCTATGCATACTTGAAGTCCCTTTTTGAAAATACCAGAGCTAAAAACATGATTTTTCCAGATATATGTGCCCTACCTATATTACAGCATGCGTATACATAGGTTGCACCACTACAACCCATGTACATTGGGATTTGTGCCCAAAATTAAAAAATGGTGTCAGGTTTCCATGTCACGTCACGAGATCAATTATACTTGGCCTTCCATATACTCGAAATGTTCTGACTCGACCCTTCAGTTCCACTTGAAGGCTACAAATGGGCCAAATATGAGCTATGGAAAAGAGGAGAAAGAATTCAACTTTGAGAGAAAAGTTACTTTGGAGAAATTATTCACTTCACATTGAGTCTGCATCCCTTTTTCCTTTAAGTCTGAACACATTGTTCATCCCCCAAGCTCTTCCCTTATTGATTGAGAACCTCATAGTCTCTTTTATATGAGCTTGCCTTTGGTGGAGGATTAAAGTGGTGGAGGCCCAGCTGGAAGGAACTTAGTTTCTCGGTTCTGAACCGTGCCAACATGAAAGTTTGTAACTCATTCACTTCCATTGATTACATCTTAATAGAAATACTCTTTTCTAATCCAATTAATATCTTGTAAATATTTGAATTGTTATTCCATGGGCGTATTTATTATGAATATTAATGGATTATGCTATCGAATGTGCTAAAATTATATATTATCACCATATGCTTATGTTTCTTGGTTGTTGAGGACTAGTTGGAGGTATATTTATTTAGGTCAAGTGCTCAACGGTGGACTTAATCGAACGTTTGGATGAAGTAGGCCTTGTATATTGTCTTGATAACATATTTTTTATATAGCATACTTGAGATTAGAGTTGATTTATGCAGTCATTTCCGTCTGTTGTGGTTTACCCCTAGCCATAGAGATATTTTACTCGTAACATCTACACTGTTAGGTCAAACATTCAATCGATCCGACCCTCGAAGCACCACTACCCAATGGGTCGGTCTATCGCCGTTGTCTATTACAAAACAAGGAGATCAAGCGTTACATCCAAGAAATACTCCAAAAGGGGCACATCCGACCCATCTCATCACCGTGTGGAAGCCCAATCGTGCTTGTGCAAAAGAAATACAGGACCTAACGACTCTGCATTGATTATCAAGCCCTAAATAAAATCATATTCAGGAATCGGTATCTGATTCCCTGAATCAACGATCTCCTTAACCAACTCAAGGGAGGAAAATACTTCAGTAAGATTGATCTAAATTTTGGCTACCATCAGGTCCCAATAGAGCAGACATATGTATAGAAAAATTCCTTCAAGTCCAAAGAAGGTCTTTTTGAATGGTTAGTCATGCCCTTCGGTTTAACGAATGCCCCAACAAATTTAATGAGGATGATGGAAAATATTTTGCGGCCTTTCACCAATTATGTTTTGGTGGTGTATATAGATGACATCCTCATCTACAACAAGAATTGGGAGGAACACCTGCAGCATATTCAACAGGTTCTACACACTCTGTAGTAGCACAAGCTATATGAAAATTTGGAAAAATGCTCCTTCGACATGGACATGGTCCAGTACCTAGGCTAGATTTTTAATGAACATGGGGTGCATGTGGATCCAACCAAGATCCAGGTAATTTATGACTGGCCAGCCCTAACCACACTCAATAAGATTCAGATCTTTTTAGGCCTTTCCAATTTCTATCCCAAGTTCATGTTGGGATTCTCCCATATTGCATGGTCCCTCAGCCAAGTAACTAGGAGTGGTGGTAAGGAAAACTTCATGTGGGTCCTGTCACAACAACAAGAGTTCGATGATTTGAAGAAAYKCTTGTGCTCAACCTTAGTGCTCTCATTACTCTACCTGAACAACTCGTTGAGATCGAGTCAGATGCTTCAAACTATGTTGTGGGTGCAATTCTCACTCAGCATGGACACCCCATGATCTATCATAGTGAGACACTATCAAATTTTTTTTGTAAGTACCCTAATTACAACAAAGCGATGTACTCCATTATACAAGGCTTTTTCCAATGGAGGAATTACATTCTCAGGAAGGAGACAATCATCCACAATGATCATAAGTCGTTGCAGTTCATGCAGACACAAGGAAAATTGCAGAATGACTGCCATCAAAAGTGGTCCACATACTTCCAGCAGTTCCATATTAAAATCAAGTATAAGATAGGAAGCACCAACCACACTGGTGATTCCCTTAGCCACCCGCCAGTTGCAACACTCACCACAGTGCTAAACTCTTGCAGCCATAAGACCTCCAGATGGCCCAAAATTTATGAGAGAGATTCTGACTTCGCCGCCACCTACCATATGATAGGTGCAACAAAATTGTCATTGATTTCCATATTCAAGACGAGTTGTTGTGCCATTTGGGCCATCTCTGCATTCCATCAAGTGAGTGAGTGAAGATGATTTGGGAATCCCACGACAGTCGGGTGGCAGGACAATTCGACATAGAAGAGACAATGACAGTGTTGCAACAACATTTCTATTGGTCGAAACTTAGACAAGATGTTAGCAAGTATATCAGATCTTGTACTTCCTATGCCATTGCCAAACCGACCATTAAGAAACAAGGCATGTTCACCCCTCTGCCTACTTCTGAAAGGCCTTGGAAATCCATATCGATGGAATACATATCGGACCTTCCATCGACCAAGCGGGGAAATGACTATGTTTTTGTGGTGGTTGATCGTTTTTCTAAAATGACGATTATGGCCACTTGCAAGAAGTGAATCACAACAAAGGCCACTGCCAAGCTCTTCTTTGAATGAGTGTGGGTACATTTAGGGATACCATGAACCATTGTCTTAGATTGGGATATTCAGTTCCTCAACACATTCTAGTTGAGCCTCTGGTCACTGATGAACACCAAGCTCACCAAGTCTACTACCTTCCACCCCCAAACAGATGGCCAAACCAAGGTCGTCAATCGAATGATTGTGCATATCCTATGCATCTACAATCCCAAGCATCCCCACACATGGGATGAAATTATTCCCTAAGTTCAAAACATCTACAATAGAGCCATACATATCTCAACCGACCACAACCTGTTTCAGGTGGGGTTGGAATTTCAACCATTGGGTCCCATGGATGTTGCACTACCCCTTGCATCCACCTAGGAATACTCATCCCATGCTCAAACTAAAGATGAAAAAGCTACCCGGTTCATTGAGTGGATCCAATGCATCTTCCAATATGTTCAATATATTTTTAAGAAGTCCAATTCCAAGTACAAGAAACGCCATGATCAACATCGGGTGCCACACAAGTTTCAGTTGGGAGATAAATTTTGGTTGCACTTGTAGAAAGAACACCTTATAGGACCATATAAAAATATTCATCCACTCTGCTATGGACCTTATACCGTCACCGAGGTTATGGGTGATAATGATTTTGAGTTCAACATTCCCCTCTTCCTTGGCTTGCACCCAATGTTTAATGTGGACCTCCTTTGGCCATACTTTCCACCATTATTGGAAACCTCAGAGGTCACATAACAGTTGACATCGACAGAATTCAACCCTAACTGCATGGAAAAAGCATCCACTGATCATATCATGGACACATAGGTCAAGTGAAATCACCAACAAAAGTTTCATCTTTATCGGTTTTTCAAAGTAGGGCAACTCCTACACCAAGGCAAGTGTCTCACCCAAGGCCAAATTCAACAGAAATTTCTTCATCTGATAGGGGAACTCATTGCAATGGAGACCATTTATTCCTAATGGGGGAGTATTTATCCAAGTGGATATCGGTGGCCACCCACCTATTCCAGCTGGCTCACATGCAGATGTCATCTTGACAGTTTTTTTCTAGCTTTTCAGGTTCTAAACTTCCGGGGCCATTTTGAGGCCCTAAACAACATTTTTGGGCCTGCCACAGTCATGGTCTAGACAAAGTCACAATGTCACAATGTAATGTGTATTCCTCGGATAGACCTTTCCAACGGGATATCGTGTGCCTAAAACCAAGATCGTATGCAAAAGTTATGACCCCAAGAAGTTGATGTACCAACTTACCCCAATGGGACCCACATGATTTTTCGTGCTTCATCTCCTAGGGTTATGTTTTTGGATATCTAGGATTTTGGCATTCATGTTTGATGTAAAAATGGATTTGGAGAGTCATTGTATTCATTTTCTTGCAAATAAGCACAACCATCACATCTCTTCTCAGAGATAATCCAACACCATTCTAGCAAGTTTGTTTGAGCATGCATTTTATAGTTTCAACATATTTCTTATTTAATAGAAGCCATTTTTTATGGTATCTATGTTATTATTCATTGTATCTCTGTGTTAATAATATAGATTTGTATTCATTTTCTTCCGCTCATAAAATACGGATCACATAACATCAAAAGTAATAAATGTGTAAAAGTAATGAAAACTACGCAGCAAGTCGAAACACAATCAAATTATTTATTTATATACATGGTAGGAGTTGCCACGAGGGATAGTTGATGTAGTGTTTTAGGATTTCACCATTAACGGGTAGGGGTTCAACATTCCGTTCAAGATTTTGCAAATAGTAAATTCCTTAGCCAATTTTCTCTTTGATCACGAAAGGGATAAGCCACAACTGTTGAAATTTCGAATGTTTTCCTTTATCCTCATGCGGTTTGTCCCACTTCAAAACCAAATCGCCAACTTGAAATTCTTTCTCACCAGTATATTTTTTATCAAACCAATGATTTATGGTCTGTTGGTAGGTTTCAACCTTGTTTATCTCTTTGGCGTGATTCTCTTCTAAGTTCAACAATGTATCAATGTGTCTCTGGATGATGGGACATTATCTCCTGCGACACTGTTGGGTAAGTGCAAGGAAGGAAGATAAATGTTTGAAGGGAGGATAGATTATTTCTTGTAAACAAGGAAATAAGGAGAGGTCCCTATTGAGGCCTTGGTAGTTACACGATCAACCCATAGTGCATTGGATAGTGCTTCATGCCAATTTTTTTTGTTCGACTACATTTCGTTTCAAAATATGGATTAGATTTTTGTTTTTAGATTCGACCAAGCCATTACCTTGAGGGTTTTTGTCACAAGAATTGACTCTAGGTTGTAATAGAGACAAGCCTTAGCACATTTTGAAGAAGACAATAATTGTTGATTGACCAATTTTTTGGAGGCTTCTAGAACTAGGTATAAACGAGAATTTCAATCATTACAAATTAGAAATAAAGAGGCATGACCTCATCTGCTAAATCCAGTTAAAATCATGAAGATGTATAGAAGAAGTGAGATAAACAAAACTGATTAAGAATCTAGGTATCCAAGCATGACAAATATGACTCCTTTCTCAATAGAAGAATAACATTGAATTCATTTAAGTTGTCTTCAATAATTAAGCAATAATATCTGATTGTAGGTCTTGTTTTTATCATAGAAAAACAAAGGAAAAATTGCTCTCAAAATAAATGCTTTTAAATTAGCTACAATAGGAGTTTCATTGAATTGTAGCTATTACAATCTAAATGAAAGAATGACCAGAAGAAATAAGATTAATGAAAACTAGAGAAATAGAACACAAGAAAAATACATTGTTTAACTCAACAAGGTCTTTGAATCTCTTTGGTTCTGCTAAATATTATTGAAAAGACTGCATTACAATACCAGGCCAAAAGGTTCTTGGGTTATTCCCCTTCCATCTTCTGAATACAAATTCTTTGTTAAAATAACCCAAATAACAACAATATCTTCCTCATTTATTGGAAAGATAATCAATTAAAATACATCTAAAATTTGGTTGCTATAGTTCTCTCTAGCTGCTGAGGATGATGGAAGTGTTGAAATAAAATCTGGAACTATTTGTTGGATTACTGGGAGGGGGGGTGAATCAGTAATAGAGAAATTTAATCATTTTTCAACATAAAATGCAAGTGTTATCTCAATGTAGCATTATCATCCAATAGTTGCAGAGTAAATAAACAATGAACAAATGAGCAATCACACACATACACAATACACCAGTATTTTACGTGGAAACCCAAAGTGGGAGAAAACCACAAAATGTTTTTTCATATATGTCTTTAAGACTTACATTCATTGGAAGCACCAACTTCCTTTGTTTTCTAGCTGCAACTGGAAGGAGCTCCAACCCCCTAGTTTCTCAGGCTACAATCTGAGGGAAGCTCCAACTCCCCAATTCTTTGGCTAGAATCGAGGAAAGGATGCTACAACCCCATGTTCTCCTAGCTGTGAGAAGGTGGCTACAACCACACAATCCCTTGCTCCATCCAACCACCGCCAGTGTATGGTAAATTGATGTGACTATAAAACTATCGATGTGAGATTTATTGTTGTAAAACCTTTACCAATCAACGCAAATAACCTTACCAATAACACGAACCATGCATCAACCATACATCAACACAACATTTACCTCAATACCCCATGTTAACATGTACTTACTTAAAACAAATTGCATCAACCATTACACCAACACCTGAAACAACACGTAATCAACACGTACCATGTAAGCAAGCTCATCAACCAACCACCAACATGTACCTCAACCTACCATAATAAATTGCATCAACCATGCACACTGAAACACAGTACAAATAACCTGCCACAACAACCTATCAAACAACCTATCACAACAACCTATCTCATCAATCTTATCAGCCAAATCGGAGCTACTCACCAAGGATCAATCACCATTACAACTCTCAAAGATGTGCATCAACCAAACATAACCACAACAATCATAATCATCACCCAGAAGATCAATATTTGCCTCTAATAATATACCAATACAAGTATGCTACATCATCCATAAACCATGTGTCAACAATACTAACAAGTGCCTCCAACCATGCACTAAGTATGTACCAATCATATATATAAACTACTCATCAACTATGACTCTCATCAAGATGTACCAACAACATCAACTATAAACCTCATGTATGTACCAACTCATCAACTGCAATGTAACCATGTACCCAACATGTACCTCAACCAAAGACCTCATCATTTCATCATCAAATCTGATTTGTAGCTTTGAAATAGACACGGTTTATATTATCACATACCACCTACAAACCTTCCTTAACAGCAAAATACTAGCATTTTCATCAAACTTTACTTTAGTCTCACATGACTAGTTTTGGATTAGTCAACAACCCCTAACTTGAAATAATCATATGTACATGTAATGAATAAAGATATGAAAATAGTACATAATTTTCTTAGGTGTGTTTATGCAATTCCTAGGTGTCATACTTGGAACCTCTGCCAAAGGGTTATAGCAAAAGGCATACCTTGTTGAATTTTGACTTATTCTAGAGAAATAACTTGTGCGTTCCTCGCATAGAATGTTTGTTTTATGGATCTAAAAATTGTACACTTAATACCTGCAGTTTACCCTAACCAATACATTTGATCTTACTAAATTTGGATCCATTATGAAGAAGTTATGGCGTTTTGCAAAACCTTATGTTTTATACTAGTTTCAGTACTAGCCGCAAACCCTATTTTCATGGAGTGTAACTCCAAAATACAATGATGCACAATCTGAAATTTGTATCACAACTACTTGGATTATGTTTCTCTAGCGACCTCCCAGATGGATGATGAGATCATTCTAGAAAAAGAGAAGTTATTACGAAAGTAGTTGGAATGACTGTAAAATAACATGCAACTTAGAAACATCTAAGTAATTTATCCTCCCTTGAATTTCAACCTTATTTTCACCTTCCCTCTAAAATTCAGCCCAGATATCCTTTAGTTACCTCAGGTCCACCTATAGATATCCAATACGCTCAAGTGTGATTAAAATGGAGGGCTTGCATCTTATTTATACTTTCATGTAGCTTCACGGAGGTTATCTTTTAACCATCAACCACTTTCCTTATTTGGGGTTAACCCACTTCTAACCACTTAACTTAGTAGTTTGTCCATTAAATTTTATTATTTATTAATTTATTTTGTATTCACTTTGGATTATAGTACGCTCATCACTTCACTTTGTTATTTACCTTCTAAAATCTCTTAAACCACTTTGACTGCTTTGACCTTTTGAGGCTTCTAGATTCGACAGAGAGGTCTCTCCAAATTCACATGGCCATGATGTTCCACATACCCTCTTGTAAATGGCATGACATGTATATCCATATAGAATATTTCCCTTCAAATATATCAAAACTCATACCATTATCCATCAAATAAAACTTGGGTCCATTACCCAAGCAGGGTTCTGCGACTTCTCATGGCCATAACTCTATAACAGTGAGGGTTATGTGGCGTTCCACATACCATAGAATGGAATGACATGTACTATCCATATAGAATAGAATTACCTTCAAATATGTTAAAACTCATACCATTATACATGAAACAACCTTGGTTCCATTACCCAAACCTTTACTGCAAAATTCCTGGGACTTTTCTCCAAGGTGATATGTCGATCACTAGGGTTGACATAAATCTATATCACTCTCAATGGTTAAGAATCAGTAAAATAATAATCCAAGTGTCCATCAACCTAAGACAATTTTATGACTCCTTGTGGCATTGATGCGACACCAACATTGATGAAAACGCAGTCATGATAACATTCGTACTTCTCCTCATCAATGTTTGTATATATCTCCTTGACATCAATGGAAAAGGGGTATCTCCCTTTGGGGATACTCCCCTTATCTGAACTCTTCACAGAGCCGATCTCCCAACATGAACTGACCTCTTTATGGTGATTCCTCATATAAATCTAAGACATAAGATAAACATTAAAACATTCATTTTTGGGTAGAAATAACTCCGAGTCTCTGTGAAGATACTCAAAGGATTCCAGTGGATGAGGTTTTGTAAATATATCTTCCACTTATTCTTTTGTATACATATTCAGCTATGATGTTCTTCTCTACAACGTTCCATAGAAGTGATACTTGATTGGAATGTGCTTACGTTTTGGAGTTAAATCGCAGGGTACTGAAATATTGATGGTGCTTGTATTATCATAATGGGTGGAATGTCATCATACTCAACACAGTATATATGGGGTTTTGTTTATCCATGGAATTTGTGTACAACATGTTCAACGCTAAAATATACCAATACCTTGGATGAATAAGGATATTGGTGATTCTTTCTTGCTTAACCATGATATTAAACACTCAACCAAGTGAATGTTGCTCCATTGGTGCTTCATGGGTCATCAATACAACCTTGTATGCATCTGTGTGGCCAGTCAATAGAGTGATAGATTCAACCTTTTGGATTTTCATTAAACTCTGTGTTCCTTTGAGATATCTGAAAATACATTTCACTACTAATACATGTGATTCTTTTGGTCAACGCCTAAAATCGTACCACCTATCCAACTGCCTCCATTAGATATAGTCTAGATGTTGTCCTTTTTATATAGTAAGATACCAATCATTGGATTATGTACTTATACTTACATTCTATAGACTTTGAATCACCATCCTTATCAACTTGCAATTGGTTTGCATGGGATGGACACGAAATAAGAATTCCTTAGTTTCTTTGACATGTCTAAAGACCCAAAAAGAAGGAATAGTTCTCAACAATGACATTTCAAATTCATTATTCATATCCTTTGCAAATTTAATATGTGCTTATGTCATTAGTACTTCAAAAACAATATCATCAACACTCCATTTCCAATTAATAAAATACACACATTGAGTTACCATGATGTAGGGTTGTTGTTTAAACTTCCTTTCCATGGATTATTAGGGAGTTTTCATTTCTTATTTGAGCATCACTCATTTTGAATATGAAGCGGTATGCAGATATCCAAAAATATTGTCAATTTGGAATACATTGGCATTGTTAGACATTTCCATTGTAATTATCATCCATTATGATAATGTTCCTTTGTATCTGAACCTCCTCACGAACCAATCTATGAATCCATGCACTCTTCCACTATCGCGCATACTTGACACCCTTTCTGAAGATATTCTATTTCTGAATCCATCTTCCATACTTTAGAGACTCTACTACTTCGCAATTGTCCATAATGACCCATTATCGCCTATACTATCCTTGAAGCTTTGATTAATATATCAGTGTACTTCTGCTAGATGATTGTTGTAGATATGTCTTCTCAAAATCTACAAGTTGCTTTCCAGGGACCTTGCAGTTATTTGGTCTGTCACATATCTATGGCATAGAATCCCCACATCTAATAATATTCATATTACAGGAGTCTCTGCATAGGATGGTAGAATAATTTCTTCTCGATGTGTATTCATCATCATCTTTAAATTAGTAGATTCATCATCATCTTCATTAGTAGATTCATCATCTCTCTAAACTTTGACTTATTTCTTTGTGTCTGTGAATTAATCTTGCACTACAATTCCTAAAGTACAATCTCTTGAACATGTTCCTTATTTTGTCCTTCTTTTCTTTGGTTATTTTCCAAACCTTTATGTACCTGCCATCTTTGTTTTTCTCGTAGAATTTTATTCATCTCTTTTTGTCCAATCTTGAGATCTCTACGGGACACAGTCTTTGTTCACACACATGTTCTTACGTGTTTCTTATCCACCTTTCTTACATACACGATATTAGGTAAATTTCTTTCATGGAAGTATCGATCGTACTTCTACAATCACTAGCTATGTGTGTATAGTTGAAGCATTTGTAACATTCAATGTTACATGGGGCCATAGGCATTTCTTGCTTGAAAATTTCTTTTAATCCATGATGTCGCAGCCCTTGTGTCGAGTTGGTACAATAGTATTGATATAAGGAAGTAAAGTTTGCATGCACAGGGTGAATGATATTATTATTTGTGAAGTGGTCCTTAGGATTTTTTTCTTTGATTGATCTTGATCATGATTGAAGCCTTTTTTTTTGGCTTGAACGTGGATGGTTTTCTTGAATATATCTTCGTGGTTCTTAGATTATGGTTGACCAGTCCTTATTTGATTACTTCTTCACAACTCTTTCTATTTTCTCCATTATTCTTTTCTAGCAACCTAAAGTGATTCTCTTCATTCTATACAGCTGATGTGGATGTTTCTATCTTCAACATTCTTGTTGGGCTTGTGTTCGATTCTCGATATAGGGCTTCTTCAAGCTTATCAGCAACCTCTAGCTAACATTATTCATCTTGAGGACTTCATGACTTCTTCTGTTCTTTTGTCTTCTTCAGAAGCTGAATTTTAAATGTGATTATTTGTTCTTCAAGTCCTTTCTCTTCTTCGAGCCAAACTCTACCTCAAGATGGTTTAGATCGTTAGTTCTTTCCTTAAGATGATCGTGTATCTTCTCTCATTTAACAGCTTCTTCCTTAAGCTTGATTTTATGTTGGTTTCCAAATAATCCTTTTGATATTCAATATTTTTCTTGGTGTTTAGCTCTTCATTTGAGTTCTTGGTTCGATGACCTATTGGAGCTTCTACTTAAAATCTTCTGAATACCCTTTTGTTTCATCAATTCCTTTCTTGAGACTTGTTTTCTTCTCTTAATTCATCAAAAGCACTAATCAATTGTTGGTGATTATTACTCTTCATCTTAGAATCTGTTTGACATGGTGAACATAGAATTCTTCTTGATTTGTCACATCTTCTTTCTTTATTTAAGATCTGTATGGGTGAATAATATGTAATGTTTGACTTATCCCAAAGTTATTTGGATGATGAACATTTACCAACTTTTTCTCTTGCAGTTGTTTCTATTTTGTTATTCTTCTTCAATTCATTCTTAGCTCACAGGTCTTTTCCCCTTTTGAACTATAATATCAACAACAATTGATAGCCAAATATAATGTCATGTTCTGTAAAAATACTTCCTTCCTTCTACTCCACATCTCATACTCAAAACCATTCTTACCATTAAACATTTGTACTCCATTCTCAAATAATCCATGATGTCCTTCTAGCGGTTAAAGTGTTTCCTGAAGGAACCAAATCGGATACCAATTGTTGGATTCTTGAGGGGGTGAATCATTAATAGAAATTTAATCCTTTTCACCCACAAAATGCAAGTGTTATATCAATGTAGAATTATCATCCAACTGAGTTTCATAGTAAATAAAAATGAACAAATGAACAATCACACACATACAGTGCACGGTGTTTCACATGTGGAAACCAAAGTGGGAGTAAACCATGGAATGATTTTCTTACATGTATTTAAGACTTACGGTCGGTGAGTCTCTTCCTTTGTTTCATTTGCCAGCAATTGGAAGGGCTTCCAACCCCCCTAGTTTCAGGGCTACAGCAGAGGAAATAACTCTGATTATCTCCGGTACAACGGAAGGCTACAACCCCCTATGTTCTCATTCCTGGCAGGAGGGTAACAAACCCACCTGTCCTTTATCTGTCAACCGCCGATGTACTTGGCGGTAGAATGATGGGACCCTTTGTCACTATCCTTTGTGGGATTTACTAATGTAAATATTGCCAATCAACTTGCGCAAATAACCCATGCCAATAACCTAAACCAGCCATCAGCACCTCAGCTGTGGCGGCTTGTGTACCATAAAAAGAGGTATCATTATTGCGCAACACAGCCTAAAAACACAGCCAACCAACTTTGTACCATAAACAAGTGCATCAACATTCACCAACTTGTACCTCAACCTATACCTTGAACAAGTGCATCAACCATGCATAAAACTTGTACAAATAACCTATGTCCTTTTAATGAGAAAAAACCTATCACAACAACTGTCTCATCTAATCAACCAAAATCAAATCTACTCACCCACAACAACTCTCAAAGAGATGTGCATCAATGACGCGCAGCAAAACAACTCTGAAATTGTCACCAAGATCGGTATGGTAAACTACAATATACCAATACAAGTATGTTACATCATCCATAAGCTATGTGTCAACAATACCATGAAGTGTCTCCAAACATGTACCAAAGTATGTACTGTCGGTGCCGAGCTACTCACCTTCTGACTTATATTATGTATAAACGCAATCAGCTTCGCCACTGTGGCGCTATGTGTCAACTCATCAAACTACTTGTCTCAACCACGTGCCCAACATACTCAACAAAAGGCCCTCATCGATTTCATCATTAAATGGGTTGTAACTCAAAGTGGCAATAGACCTGGTGTATGATCACGCATACCTTCAAACCTTCCTTAACTTTAACAACAAAGAGACTAGCATTTTCATCCAAACATTACTTTGATACATGACTAGTTTTGGATTAGTCAACAACCCTAGCGGAAAATAATCATAGCTTATGTGCACCTTGTGAATAATATATGAAAATAATTACCACAATGTTCTTCAATTGTGTTTTATTCAGTCCTTGGGTTTCGCTACACCTTCTCATAAAGACAAGGTTATAGCAAAATGGCACATGCCTTGTTGGTCACGAGCTTATTCTGAGATAACTTGTAGAGAGTTCCTCGCATAGAATGTTTGTTTTATGGATAAATTATACATAGAATACTAGAGACCATACTCTAACCATTGATTTGGTCTTACTGAATTTGGATCTGTTGAAGAAGCTATGACGTTTTTAACCAAAACACATGTTTTAGACTAAAATATGAACCATCCAAAAACCCTATTTTCCACAGAGTGTAACTCCAAAATACAAAGACCAAGGCCGAATTTTGTATAGAAGCTACTTGGATGTTCCTCAATGACTGACCTCCAGATTTTGCGTTATGAATCATTCTAGAAAATTATTGCGAAAATGGTGAGGATGGCCTGATAACATGCAGAAAGCATCATGAAAAGATTTATCCTCCCTTGAATTTGACCTTCTTTTCTTCACCTTCCCTCGGAAATTTGAAGCAGATATCCAGCACTAGGACACCTCATTCACTATAGATATTCAATATACTCAAGTGTAGAAGTTAAAATGAGAGAGTCGTGCCTCTTATTTATACTTTCATGTAGCTTCCTCAAGAGTTTACCTTTTAACCATCTTAACCCACTTTCCTTATTTTAGGGTTAACCCACTTCTAACCACTTGTAACAGTAATTTATTCATTAAATTTATTATTTAAATAATTTATTTTGTATTCACTTTGACTTATAGTACACTCCATCCTTCATATTATTTACTATTCTAAAATCTCTTAAACCAATTTTGATTACTTTGACCTTTTGAGACTTCTAGATGACTCATGGGGTTCTCCAACTTCACATGGACCTTAACTCTAAGCATTGAGGTGTTATGTACATACTGGAAATGGAATGGCTATTAATATCCATATAGAATAGTCTTCCCACAAATATATCAAAACTCATAAAATTATCCATCAAACCAAACTTGGGTCCATTACCCAGAGCACAGGTTCTCAACTTCTCATGGCCAAGTTTCAACCGAAAGGGGGTTAATGTGACGTTCCATACTTAGGAAATGGAATGACATGTACTATCCATATAGAATAGTCTTACCTTCAGTCATATGTAATCAAAACTCATACCGTTATGCAGCCAGAAACAACCTTGGGTCGATTGCCACCCAAACCTTTTTTGCTATTGGAATTCGCTACCATACTTTATCCAATGGTTGAAATCAATCAATAAGGGTTGGAATAAATCTACAATATAACTCTCCAATGGTTGAGATCAATGACAACAATGCATTCCAATTTGAGATCAATGACAACCAACAATACATACCAATTTTCCATCAACCTAAGCCAACTGTCTAACACTGTTGCTAGGTGTCTTGAGAAATATGCAAAGATTTGACTTTAGACCTTAAAAATGCTCCAAAATTCTGGGACAGAGTGCCACCTTGGATTTTGGCTAGCACTACCAACTATTATATAGGTGGCATAAAAATTACAGACTTGGATATCATGTTGATTTTATGCCTCAAAATATGTGACCTTTATCCTCTTAAAATCTGCCACCTGGAAGCCTGCATTACCCTCTCATCCTTTGATTGCTTAATTAATTAGATGAAAATGATATAGTGCCCGAAATTCTAGGATTGATCTATCATATGCTCAACTAAAATCTTCATGAAATCACCTTCTAGAAGTTGGTTGCCAATAGAACTTTCAAGTTGTTGTTCATTTCTTGTCAGAGATTCGAAATTAGGAGTTATAGATCATAGAAATCCCAAACCTAATAACATGTATGCATACAATATCACAACTCCCCTTCTCCCTGTAAGAAATTTCATATGCCAAGTGAACCATAAAATGTCCACCATTGGCTCCAATTTGATTGACACCTTCTTCGATTTGCTTGACACCTACTTTGATTTGCTTGACACCTGTTGCAGAGGATCTTAATGCTGTGTTTTTTATTTGCATATGAGAATTGTCCAACATTTCTCTAGAAGGTTAATATATTGTTCTTTAAAAATGCCAATGAATGCAAATATTATCGATGCGTAGTGCACCCCTTTTAGGCCCCCCTCGTGAGATCCTCCTACATGTGACTTGATGTGTGGTGTTTATGCACTCAGTCTCGATTGACTTGTGTTGTGCTACAAGTGCTCGGATTGGAGATCGGACCCGTGGGGTATTTGGCCCAATATTTTTTAATAAAAATGAAATAAGTCTTTTATTTATTTATTTTATATTTTTACCAAACTTTTAAATTAATAATAAAGTATTATTTTAAAATTATATAAAATAATTTTAAAAAACAATACAATTTATATATAATTATATATATATATATATAATTTTATATATATAAAAGAACTGTAGCTTGGTTTAATGTAACAAAGGAAACTTGGCGCTTTAAGAATCTTTTCAAAGATCGAGGAATTGTGAACAAAGAGAGAGAGGAGGGCTCGACAAAATCTTGATGTAAAGCTTTGTGATTTTGACAAATGCAACACAAGGATTTGAGATTTTGATGGTAGAGAATCTTGGAAAAAATGGCGAAAGGTTTAGAGGTTTACTGCGGCTAAAAAGATTATGCCAGGAGACATAAGGATTTAAATCTAGCACAACTTGACAAACAAATTTGGCGAGGGACACAAAGTTTAAAAAAATCAATATTTGTTCTAACAAGGGTAATAGTTGGTTGTGTATTTTAAGGTAATTCCTTTTTCTAAAGAAAACTCAAACAATTTTATTGATGAGAAATATGTTTCATTATCAAACATGAGAGAGTTAGGCACCCCAAACCTATTGATAATGTGATTCTCAAGAAAATTCATTATCGCTTCATCATTCACCTTGGTCAGTAGTATTGCTTCAGTCCAGTGCATAAAATAATTAGTAGCGATTAGGATATACCTATGCTGCTTGGATGAATGATGATGAATATCACCAATGATTTCAAACCCCCATTGTTTGAAGGGTTCTTCAAAAACAACACAATGAAGTGGGACACCAACCTTATACTCTCTTCCAATAGATTTTTGGCAAGTTTCACAACTGCGTGAGTATGCATGAGCATCCTTGAATAGTTTCATCCAATAGTATCCAGATCTCAATATCTTATGAGTTGTTGTATATCTTGATAATTGGCCTCCAGTTGGTCCATCCTGCATGTCTTTAAGAACTTTATCAATGTCTTGTTTTTCCAGAAAACAAAGTAGGACTTCGTTGTAGTTTTTTCTAAACAAGACACCATGAACCAATTGATACTATGTAGATTTCAACCTTAGTGCTCTCTTTTGCTTGGTATTAAGATGGTTCAGAGTTGTACCATGTTGAAGTTAGTACTTGAGATCATTATAAGATGAATTCTTGACAGAAATAACATATGGGGCTTGTTGCATGTAGAGGTTGGTTCCTCTTGCCATACATCTTCTTCTTTATTTTTAGCATCTGTGATTACAATCACTAACTTATAGAGGCCTTAACCTTTGATGATATTCATTGATTTAAATTCAAGGTTGTACTCTTGTAAGGCAGTAATCCAATTACCTCATCTCTTGACCAAATCTCTCTTTACAAAGAGAGATCTGACCTATGGGTGAGGAACGATCACTTTAGTGTGGTTCTTCAAAATGTAAGGTCTGGACTATTTAATTGCTTTGTGGACAGCAAAATATTGCTTGTCCATCGGTGGGAAATTTATTTCAACACCTTGTAATCCAGTGCTCATGAATGAAAGGGGGCACTCATTCCCTTAATCATCCTTCTGTGTGAGAACTGTTGCAATAAAGTGATCAGATGCAAATGTGTACCAAAAAAATGTCCTTGGTGAAATATGGAATCTGTAAAGATGGTGTAGCTGCTATAGAGGCCTTGATTTTGCAAAAGGCCTCCTTTTCAATGGGCATCCATTTGAAATGAACATATTTCTTTATCATCTGTTAAAGTGGCTTCATGATTTCGACAAAATCCAGGAAAAATCTTCTTACAAAATCTATCTTGTCAAAAAATAATTGCATGGATTTTTTGCTATGCGGTGGTGGGATTTGCATGAAAAATTTCATTCATTCTGGATACACTGAAATCCCATCCATAGAAATTACATGCCCCAGTAAAATGCCTTATGAAAGAACAAAAATAGTTTTCTTTGGATTCAAAGAGATACCATACTTTCTACATTTTTCAAATATATGTTTCATATGATTTGCGTGATCAACTCTTCGATTTGAATACACAGTGACATCATTGATATATATCACCACACTTTGACCGATTAGACCTTTAAAGGAAATATCCATATCTCTTTGAAAAGTATCCCCTGTGTTAATTAAACCAAATGGAATCATGCGGTATGCATATGTCCCCCACTTTGTTCTAAATGTTGTCTTTAATTGGTCTGGTTCTGCCACAAAAACCTAATTGTATCCTGAAAATCCGCCCAACAGAGAAAACACTTTGGAGCCAAAGACAAGTTGCAGGATTTGTTCCATGGGAGGAACTATATAGTTGTCTTTGTCAGAATCTCGATTCAAATTCTGGAAGTCTATGCATATTCTGATTTCTCCCAACTTCTTTCTGACATGCACCATATTTGACACCTAGGTTGAATGACAAACTTTGAATATGATCCGAGCATCTAGAAACTTATTTAATTCTTTCTGAATGAGTGATTCATGGGTTAGATGCATTTTACTTAGATTTTGTTGGAATGGTTTGACACCCTCTTTGATTGGAATCATATGTTGAATTATGAGGGTATCATAAGTCTTTAAATATTCATAAGTCCAAGTAGATACATCATTATATTTATTGAACAACTGCGTGAATATGTGTTTTTTAGCCTCTAAACAACAAGTGCCCAAATTGATGTATTTGGGTTTCTTAGGGGTCCCTAGATTTACCATGAAATGCATCATGGTAGAGTTGTTCATTTCCGGATTCATCATTTTTCTAAATTTGGTCTGAAGGTCGAACAACTTTTCAAGTAACAACACATTCCTTGGGATGTAGTTTGCCTTCAGTTTACTTTCTTCATCTTGATATTTCTAAAGATCTTGTTCATGGGCTATGTCTTCTATGACTGTCTCTTGGAAGACGTCTGAATTGGTGAGGAAATTTATGATTTGAACATCATTATTGAATACCCTCTAGTTCGTTACATTATCTGGTATGGAAGGCTTGAACATGATTTCAACAGAAAAAACCATCATTAAGAGGTGTATATCTAGAGGTTGCATTCGCCAAAATGTCTGCAGGAACATTCTGGCAGTGAGGTATATATTCAATATTAAAAGTTTTGAAGGAATAAATTAAATTCCATAACTCTTGTTGGTAACCTCTCAAATGCGGGGATAGACCGTGGATGATATTTCTTACATATCGGACAACTATTTTTGAATCAACAAATACTCATAACATTTTACCTTGAGGTCGATGGATTTTTTCAAACCTTGAACCAAGGCTTCATATTCCACAATATTATTGGTGCATTTAAATTCCAATTGGAAGGATATGAGTGTTTTACGTTAATGTGGATCAATAAGGATACATCCATCCCTAGCTTCGTCTTGGGATTTGGAGCCATAAAAAAACACAGTCCAAATGTTAGTATATACAGGTGGGTTAATTGTACAATAACCTAGTTCTTTTAACACTATACAAGAATTATCATCAGTCTGATTACGTGGAAGGAGTTCATATTGGGTGTTTGTTTGAATTTCATATTGTTTTGCTTCATAAAAACCGTGGTCAGTCTCTAAGAAATAATTACCCAACACAGAGTGTGAGAAGCTGATTGGCTCATTTTTACCTTCCAATTCGATCACCATGTGTTTCATGTGATCCTCAATACCAATGTGAATTTGATTGGGTTTAACTTTGTATGAGAGCCAAATGTGGGACTAGTCTGTAGAGAAATAGCCTTGAAGTTTGGCTGACCAAATCCTTCTCAACAACAAACCATAACTATATAGGATATCAACAACAACAATGTCAATAACTCGATGGACCCTTGGGTCATAGGTTAATATAATATGTACATATTTGAGCTCTCCTCTTACTTTTACATCTGACTTATCTAATTGTATGATTCTTTTGGTAGTCAATTGTAGGACAACGTTTATTCTTTGGCATATTGAATAGGGCATGATGATGAAGGAAGCACCCGAATCTACTAAACAATTGTGTATATTGAAATTAAAAATTTCATATGTAAGTAGAAAAGGAGGGATCTAGGACTTTGAATAAACACCTATACTTGTTACATTCATGGAAGATTTAATTTTGATTGTATGTATTGCCTTTGTTTCTGCAGTTTTAGAACTATTGTTGATTGAAGTGATGGATTTCTTCTGAGAGTTGTCAGCATTAAAAGTGTCAAGAAGGAGATCACACTATTGTGGTAATGTGCAGATATCATACATCGAAATATTAGTGTTAGTTTTCTTCATATCTTCAATAACATTGTACTCTAAAGGGTGTGTTTCTGGTTTGTTTGTTGTGTTTGGTTGTAAGTTGTTAGATTTGTTGTTGGTTGTTGGATCGTTGGGATTAATGTTGTTCATAGTCGAGTTCAACGTAGTAGATTTGTTGTTGTTGGTTGAAACAACAATGTTATATTTATTGATAACAGTGGTTGGAGCTGGGGTTCTTGGTTTCAAAGTGAGAACATGGGGTATAATTTTCCTTAGAGGGATGTTGGCCTTCGAAGGAGAAGAAGTTCTTAGGAAAAAATCTTTGTTACACAGATTGTAATCCCTAGGGATGTATTTTATAACTGGTGTATCTCCAATAACAAATTCTTCAATTTGTTCATCGTATGAGTCAATATGTTAAGCCCTAATATTGGCTCATTACCACTTAATTGGGGCATATTAGATTAGTAATGTTATTTTATTTATGTCGGCTTTAGGCCATTAGTTATAATTTAGATTAGTAATGTTATTTTATTTATGTTGGCTTTAGGCCATTAAACCTCCTAGTCTCCTATATATACCAAGGA
>SNQJ01S0073303.1:0-26492 GCA_010110895.2 Picea sitchensis | reverse complement strand
AAAGCCTTCAAAATAACTTCATCTTACATCTTACACATCTAGGATTCTCAATCGTATGAATTCCCCAAGCATGACTTGCAGTGGCTGGTGACATGCTCCCAGCATGACTTGCAGAGGCTAGTAGAAAATCCCCAACATGAATGGTAGAGGTTGGTGATGAATCCCCAACATGAATAACAGAGGTTGGTCATGTATGTGCAGTGTGAATAGCGATGGATAGACTTGTGCCCCAAGCATGACTTGTAGTGGCTGGTTGTTGGTCTTCAACATGACTAACAAAGTTTTTCAATCCATCTCCAACATGACTAACATGGGTTGGTGATATAATGCCAGTATGTGGCTGACCCTCATAAGACAAAGTCGAGGAAGGTAGGGTCCAAATATCACTAAAATAGGAAGTGCGGAAAGGGATGGACCTTTCTATCGAAACCAACCTACTGGACATGGCGTAAATGTGGTGGATCGGTGCCATGAAGTCAAAAGTACCCATAAAGGAAGAATACATTCTGACACCAATATTCTTATTTGTCGGCTGAGAATTGTCAATCATGGGGATCGACGGTCCAACATATGCATTGGGACTAGTGTACGCAAAGGATAACATGTTGATTTTCACAATCTTCCCTTCATGAGGAAAAAAAAGAGTACAAAAGATGGATGATACAATGACGACCATAGAATAGGTTCAATTGCATCCTAGTAACAAGGTATAATCAAGAGGCCCATTGACTACCTCAACCTCCACCTCTACTGTCTTCCCACCTAACTAGACCGGAAAGGAAGGAAGAATACCATGAGGGTGGAAGGAATGACCGTAAAAATAGGTCAACATGTTCGATGATCTAGAAAGAGTGGGATAACCAAGAGCTTTCCAAAAAATCAGGGGCATCACACATGTAGCAACACCTTCATCAACAACTACACATTTGATGGTATACTTTGAGTACCCCACATGAATTTTGAATGCCACATGGTAAGGAAAGTGAGGCTTCACATATGTGACATCAAACTTGATTACTTTTGAGCCACTAGATTCTAGATCTCCTAACGTAGATAGTAAGGCATTCCTCTATGAAGGACACGTCTGGAGTACCTCCAAAACCAAAATTTCACAAGGGTTTTGAGTGACTTGACCTAGGTCCTCAACAATAGAGTAATTATGGGCGGCTCTAGCATTTGGATTGTGGGTAGAGCACTTGAGTAATCCTTTCAGAATATGAGGCGGTGGCTTTGGTTTTTCAATCTGTAAATTTATCTCCAGAGGAGGAGGAGGAAATTCTAGACCTGGTATAGCCTGTGAAGAACTATAATCTCGATATTGAGTGGCTACATGAACTTTCACATCAACCATATTGATACACAAACAATCATCATCTTGCAACGATGGGTTTTGACTCCCACCAAATGCATTTCTAGTATTTGAGGAGATTGAGGCCATGTGATAGTTATGTAGGAATGGATTTGTCAGCACGACGGGTGGTAGAGATAATAGACTCCCAGCTTCTGCAATTTTGGGGCATAAATGAGTAAGGTGATCGTCTGTGCAAATATTACAGGGAAATTTCACCTTATGTCTTTCTCTCTTTCCCTCTCCAGCATTATTATTCGTCTTCTCATTATTACCATTATCCTTCGGTTTATTATTATTTTTCCCACCCTTACGATTATTATTACGTCCTCTCTTCTTATTCCCACCTGGTTGTTGGTTACGGTTTGGGTTGGTTGACGATTGCACAGAATGTACATCCGCTAACTAAGTGGCATTGGAGGACACTTACGAAGTTGACCCTCCTGTAGATTGGTTTAGAGACAACTCTTTCAAATGGCTTGTCACCAAGTCTGTGGATTTCACATCAATGGAGCCTACAATGCCATCAGCATGAGGTCTAGGATTTTTTCTAGGGACATAATTTGGTCATGGTGTGTCTGAAAGAATGTTGTATAACATCCCAGACTGAGCATATATAATATCTAACTGTTGTGCTTTGTAGATCGCTTCTTCCTCAGTGGTAAGCCTGGATTTAGAAACATCCTTCGCGATAGGAGGCTGCAAAGACTTGAGAAACCATTCTAAAATAAAGGTAGGGGGTATGGAGGTGTTAATCAACCTCTTATGTCTACGCCACTCCTAGTTATGATCCAAGATATGAGTGGCCGTGTCCTGGCGAAAAGTCGACAAAATTTCTAGGCCAACGTTGTAATGAACCGACAATTGGAAGTGGTTAAGGAAGACCAACACTATCTGACTAAAGGTCCCATATGCCCACCTAGGTAGCTTGATATACCATTTCATAGCGACCCCAATGAGGTTGCGTTGAAATAATATTAACTGAATAGAATCGTCATTAAGGTAATTTGAGGAGCACCATAGGTGAAAGGTGGTGACGTGATCACCGAGATCCTCGCCATTATTACCTTCGAATGTTGGAATGTCCAAAGGAAGCTTGGTGGGGATGGGGGGCCATGTAGGATCATGAGACACAGGGTCGTTCATCAACTTTGACAAGAATGGTAGATTAAGCGTGGCCAGAAAATGGAGACGAGGTTGCGACATCTTGCCCCAAGCTCCCTGGAAAGATTGTGTTTGAGGAATTGTAGTCCATCCAAGGTTCTAGTAAACATCATGGCCTTGTACGGGATTGTAATACCCTCCTCAAGGATGATTCATAAAATTCTGATTGGGCATGATTTCAGTAGGAATGTTCTAATGGGGGTTATAAAACTTTCCCCCAGCCGGAGTGGATCCGGGTTGGGGGTTTCCCAAAGTGTGAAACTGACCTCCTCCAAGTGTGAATCCAAAGTGTGAATCCAAAGGATAGAGGTGGATTCATCATGCCAAACATGTTGGTTAGAATCAACATCGAGGAGGTAGGGTGTAGGATGGAACTTGAGAAAAATATTGTCCACTTGTTTGGTTGTTCCACCCAGAAGAAAGAGGATTAGACCCGGGGCTAAAAGCAGAATGCTTCCCATATTAGGAGTCGTTTGAGGGATTTGAGAACCACCAAATGAAAATGGAGTATAAGGAGTTGTATTTACCCCAAGCCCAATGCTAGCATTAGGGCCAACAACTGGGATGGCATTCGAAAACTGCAAAGTAAAATTCATCATACCATAGGAAAAAGGACTAGAGGCCATAGTGATGGACTAAACATTATAGCCCGGTAAGTGACCAAGAGACCCAAATGGGTTCAAGGCAAGATAATGAGCATTCACTATAGGATGGGAAATAGTAATGATAGGTGCCTCTGGCACTACAAACATGGTTGTTGTATGAGTCAAAGGGGTTCCATTGACTATAGTAGGTGTGGGAGTCGAAGGGCTCCCAGTGTTTTGAGTAGTGGAATTAAAGAGAGTCCAATAAATTGGATTTGTAAGCCCATATTGTAATGTAATTTGGTATTTTGAGATGATGGAGAATAGTCATAATATATAAATAGGGCTTGAAGATGAAGTGAACTATGTCATCCATATAAATAAATTGAGTTCTTTTATTTTCTATTGTGTCATCTCATAAATCTACAAATTAATCATCATTTTATGAGATTTTGGATAAGAAGAACATCATCATTTTTATTCAAATAACCTTAATACGATCAAGAATTTATTCTAAATCAAGTTAGATGCTATATGTATATTTTTAAAATAATAAGTGGTGTCTAAGGTTTTTTAGATCAAGTGGTATCAACGCTATTTTTGATGTGTATTTGCAAGCTATTGGTGTGATGAGGTCCAATACTTAAGTTGGTGAATATTTTGAAGACTCTTATCAAGAGGAAAAAATAAATAAATCTCTCATGAAGTTGAGGCTACAAAATAATATTAATCGACAAATCCAAAAGGAAAATTATGAGTAAGGATACAATTGTGGGCTCTTGAGGAAGAGAAGTAGAGGCTGCGAGATCAACTGATATGTCATGAGGAATTCCGTAAGGGTATTTTTCATGAGTTAGAAAGAAATTTTCAATTCAAGAAGCAAGTATCAGAACCATGAGAATCAATACAGTTGATTATTCCTTCCAAGAATTGAAGGAGGCTATGTGCACAACTCTTGTCTTGGCCCTTCCCAACTTCACAAATACTTTTGTCCTGGAATGTGATGCTTATGGGAAAGTAATTGGAGTGTTCCTCATGCAAGATGGAAATACTTTATCCTTCAATAGAAAACAACTTTCATAGTGACATCTTGGCCAATCAATCTATGAAAATGAAATGCTTGCTATTATGCATGTTGTGGATCTCTGAAGACCTTATTTATTGGGGCAATGCTTCCAAATTAAAATAGACCATCAAAGCCTCAAGTATTTTTTGGAACAAGAAATTTCATCCCTAGAACAACAAAAATGGGTGACCAATCTATTTGGATATGATTATGAGATAATTTATAAGAAGGGAAAAGAAAATGTGGTGGGTGACGCTCTTTCCAGGAAATATGAAGAAGAAGGATCCCTTTTTTCCCTCTCATTCATCGTACCAATTTGGCTCCAATTTGTTCGCTAGGAATGGATGCAAGACCCCAAAAATTCTCGACTGATCCAACAACTGCAAGACAATTCTCTAGTTTCTTCATTGTACTCTTGGCATAATGAATAGCTCCACTACAAATGTTATCTATATTTAATCAACCAATCACAACTTAAATCCACGATGTTGTCTGAGCTTCATGCTTCACCCACAACGAGGCATTCAAGTTTTACCAAAACCTATGAAAGGGTATAACGGTATTTTTTCGGGGATGGTATGAAACAAGACGTCTACACCTTTGTGGTTGAATGTGATGTTTGTCAATGCAACAAGAGAGAAATTGTCAAAGATTCAGACACACTACAACTGCTTTCAATTCCACCAGCTATTTGGAGGGACATTTCTATGGATTTCATTGTGTGCCTACCTAAATCAAGAAATAATTCATTCTTCATGGTGGTAGTTGATCATCTTTCCAAATATGCTCATTTATGTTCTATTCAACACCCATTCACCACATCCACAGTGGCTCAAATTTTCATGGATCATATTTTCAAGCTTCATGGCATGCCTCATTATATTGTCTCTAACAAACATCCCACTTTCATAAACAATTTTTGGCAAGAATTATTTAGGATCCAGGGAACAAAATTGAATCTCAACACTTCCTATTGCCCCCAGACTGATGGGAAAACTGAAGTTGTCAACAAGTGTTTGGAAACATATTTGTAGTGTTTTTCATATGATATGAAAAATTAGTGGGATAAGTGGTTACCCCTAGTTGAATGGTGGTATAACACATCTTACCATACAACTACTCGCGTCACTCCTTTTGAAGAAATATATGGAAAAAATCCACTTTCAGTTTTTGTATACATCCTATGTGTATATAAGGTTCAGGTGGTTGACCAAAACCTTACAGTTCGAGAGGATATTCTTTGTACCCTCAAAGATAATTTGGTAATCTATCAGAATAGCATGAAGTAACAAGATGATCAAGGTCATTGTGAAAATCAATTTGTTTAAGGGACTAGGTGTTTCTCCAACTGCAACCTTATAAGAAGGCTCCACTCAAGGATGAACATTTTTAGAAACTTACGCATAAATTTTATGGTCCTTATATAGTTCTCAAGCATGTGGGAATGATCGCATACCAATTATCTTTTCCAAATCATTCTAAGATCCATCCTTTTTTCATGTCTCCTACTTAACGAAGGTGATTGGAACTAAGTGCCAAATTCAAACTAGTCTCCCTGAGTTGGATAAAGACAGATCCATTTGGTTGCAGCCACAAACTGTCTTGGAGCAGTGTGAGCATTGTCTGCATCACCGCACCATCAAGAAAGTGTTAGTACAATGGAAAGATAAAACTCCAATAGATGCCACATGGGATCCAACTACAATTCTACAACAATTTCCTCATATCAATCCTTGAGGAAAATGATTTTTTTAAGGGGGAGGGCATGTTAGGGACCTAACCTCCCTAACCCCTCATATAGGTAGAATAATATATTTTCCTTGTAAGAAAGTCCAATATTAATAAGGCATAGTAATAAGGAAGAAAAAGTGAAATGTAATAATACCTATTAGAATCTTCTGCTTCTAGAAGATATTCCTCTAGATTGTTGTTGTGATATATAGATTTAGTATAAATAGGAGTCGAGGGAATGTGAAGTCTTGTCTTGAGAATTATAGTAATACAACATTTCTCTACTGGAGGTTTCCCCCTCGAAGAGGCAAGTGAACATTATTTCCTATCAATAAAGTTATTATTTTGGTGTTTCAGTTTCATATATTGTGTTGTTTCATTGTTATTCTCTACAATATTTCTATTTCCTTCTATTATAATAGATCTGATACCTTACACAAGTTCAACAGATGTTTCCCCATCTAATGAGGGAAATCAATGCAATGGAGACCATTAATCCTAAGGGGGGAGGACTGATCCAGGTGGATATCAGTGGCCACTCACCTATTCCACTGGCTCAAAGAACATTTTCCATTTTGTTAGTTTTTGTTTTACAGTGTTTCGGTTCCCAAACTTCTGGGGCCATTTTGAGGCCCTAAACGATGTTTTTTGGGCTCGATAGCACCTGATAGATAACTATAATTAGATGTTGATTGAATGGAATATGTACTCCTTAAATATACCTTTCCAATGGTGTATCGAGTACCCCAAAGGGAGATCGTATGAAAAATTTACGCCCTCGAGAAGTTGACGTATCAACTACCACCATCAGGGCCTATAAACGTTTTGGTGTTTCATCTCTTGGGGTTAGGGTTTTCTATATTTAGGGTTTTATCATTTATTTTTTTGTTAAAAATTCCTTTGGAGACTCATTTTACTCAACATCTTACAAATGAGCATAGTCGTCACATCTCTTCTTCAAGATAAGTTGTCACCATTAGATCAAGTTTGTTTGAGTCTGCATTTTTACAGTTTCAACAGGTTCTCTTTATTAATAGAAGTCAAGTTTTATCGTATATCTATGTGTTTCTTTGTTATACATTTTTTTTTCATTTCATTCCATTTATAAATCTGGATCACTTGCATTTTGATATCTCCTTTAGAGATTCTCTCCTCTAGAGCATGAAATGTCATGGAAGACAAGGAATTTTGCAATTCCTTCATGGATTTTTTTATTTCTTCTTTATTTTCATCCATCTTATTTTTCATGAGTGAACTATTTTCATTCATCTTATTATCCATATTATTTTCCATTCCATCAATATTTCTTTTCATATTTTCATCCATCTTATGTTCCATTTGTTCTCTATTTTCAGTGATCCCCTTTTCCATCTGATGATAAATCTCTTTGATTTCATCTAGATTCATGGTTGAGCTCTCTGAAGGTTTACCTGGTGAATTAAATTTTGGAATAGAATTTGGAGAAATGTGAGAAAACAATGGTTCACCTCTTTTTCCTTTTTATTAAACATTTTGAATCACCAAAAACAAATATTGCAATAAAAATCTATGCCAATTGTAGGTTATGTACCTTTCAAGCCCTTAATTTGGATTATGTCCTCTTGTCTGACCTTTCCTCTAATGTATATTTGAAATTTCGGCCCTTCTGAGTATAAAATTTTGGCCTGTAGCACTATGAAATTTCTTCTCTACAATGCCAAAGGTTTGACAAAAATTGGATGTGCCAAGTGAAAGTTAGTGTGACATTCCCAAACCTTGCTGATTTTTTTCCACGTGTCCAATATTTAATACTTGATTATGAAATTTGTAAAATATACAATATGGACTATCGTATTTAAAATGCAACTTTTCTTACAGAATCTTGATCCTCGCTAAAGAAGATATGACTATTTTACCTAGAACACATGTTTGAGACTAGTTATAGGACTAGTCAAGAAACCCTATCTTTGACAAGGTATATCTCCAAATGTATAATGACCCAGAAGCTAAAATTTGAATCCCAGGTACCTTGAGATGACCTATAAATAGCATACAATTGTTTCTATATGAAACATTCCAAAAAACAAGTTATAGATAAAATTCCAATATGACTATCTTGAAGAAGAAAAACGATAGGATTGATGCTTTGATACCAAATTTTAGGATCCAATACCTTAAAAATGATAAAAAATCAATGAATATAGTCCACTTTGAGAAGGGGGAAACCTTCTTTTACAATACATCCAATTCAAAATACAATATGAGATCTGATAATATGATCCTAAGACTAGGTCTCCTTGGTATACATATAGGATACAAAGGGTACAATTATAATGAAAGTGTACCATGAAGGGTTCTAGCCAACATACAATTATAATACTATAAATATATTAATTCAATATCTAGGGATTAATAAGGGGGTTTGCACATAAAATGGGCCTTTTCTAGGTTTTAACAGAAAGTATCAGCATTAGTAATGTTTGTAAGGATGCAATATGTCACAACATTTGAAAGTTTTCTAGGGCACAATAAACAAACATTGTCTTGGAGCTTCAAAACTTGGTAAGTTTCAAGGTGTCACAAAAGAAACATTTTTTGGTGTGATATATCCTGAGAGAGGAAGGTCTTAAAAAATTCAATGTCTCATGGTGATTTTTTTTTTCTATGGAACATATTGAATCCTCGTAAATTATCAAGTTTCACAATATATGACATCAGAAAAAGTTTTCTAGTGCGATACATCGCAAGAAATGAAAAATTTGAAGGGATCTAGATGTCAAAAACTTCTAAAACATTTCAAGGTATTCCTAGGTTGTAGTGAAAGAAAAATTGAGTGAAATATGGTTTATCATACCTAAGAAAAATTTCTATGTGATACATCAATATAGAAGAAAAATGTTGCAGTATGTGATAAAGGGAATTCTCACAAGTTTTGAAGACTGCAAAAAGACAAATTTTTGAACTTCTTTTCACAAGTTTTCTACTTCCCAAATATTTTCCTAATTGTAAGATAGGATAATGTAGCATATTTATTTTCATTGACACATGATCCCTTCCCTTAGGATCATTTCCCCTTGACTATTTTATTTTCATAAGGTTAATCCATCCAACATATCCATGCATACACATATAAAACAATATCATCATAATAAATATCATAAGTCATAAAACATATCATTGTTGGAAATGGTGTTATGGTGTTGGAATTGATGTCAAAGAGGGCCAAAATGATCAATGTTGATTATGGAAATGATTTCAAGAAGATCAATATAGTATTATCATTATATGTCTTTGAGATCCTAAAAGCCCAGGAAAAATAATGTAAGAAGTTGTGCAGAAGAAAATCATGATCACTATTGATCATGATAGGATCAACGGTGATCATATGACTTCAAAGATCATGAGAGATAGAATATAGAGAATCCATGTAAAAAAGGAGTAAGGAATTCATAAATAATTATTAAAATATCAGGAGAAATAGCGATGAAACAGATCAGAAGAAAGAAACATTAATTGAAGCTCAAAAGGGAAAGCGTATTAACCCGATAGGGATCGAATTCCAAACAGATCAATGATCCTGGTTTAGTCGGAATCCAAGTATAAACACAAAATATCAGAATATATGATGCATATGAGGCTGAGAAGAGATGACGAACAGGAGTCGTCCATTATCATTTTGGGACAGTCCAAGATTATCAGATTGAGTGGAAGTCAGAGGCTGGGAAGAATTAGATATAAACCGATAAATCTGAAGCAGGAGCTTCGGGAAGTTTTGCAACCATTAAGATCAATGAAGGACATGATTTGTTCGATCTAAGAAACATTTCATGAGTTATATTGATCATTGTTACACATTATTTTGGTCACTCTGGTGGTGTCTCTACAATTATGTGTTTAGGATCTCATAAGGACCTTTTTCCTGAGAAAAGTGATTGTTGTCTTCTTCCATAAAACATATTTTTAAGATGAGTTCACGGGCTGACTATGTTGTAGGGTGTGAGAATCTTGATTCTCGCAGGCAACCCTATACCTAGCCTGCGAGGTGTTTGCAGTCTGCTCTATAGGTAGGGTGCGAACCTGTTTTAAAGCTTAAAAGGAAGAGGAATTTATGAAGGTTCTAGAAGAGGATTTTCTAGAAAATGAGTTGGCATTCGCATGGTTGGAATCCTACTGACTTCTTAGATTTAGTGGGATCATACTCATCCCTTTAACCATATCTCCTTCTCCTATATAATGAAGGGTTTCTCAAGGAAGATGTTAAGAAAGATTGAATGGAGAATTGATGAAAGCATTATGTGAGGAACCCTGTTTGAATTGAAGCTTGAGGCCTCCATTTGTATATAAAGCCATACTGGATCTTCTTCATGCAAGTGTAGAGAAAGTGTGTGTGTTGGAACCAAGGACCCATGAAAGGAATATTGCTACATCAAGGCGAACTGGTTGTATCTTCTACTTTCATTTAATACAATATAGTGGCATGTCCCTTTCCCATAAAATTGCTTTTATTTTATTGTATAACTCCTTTATCATATGCATAGGTTGTCATTGAATATACTTCGCTATATTCACTTCGGTTGGTTTGTGTTATCTTGGACCTAATCTCACAAGAGCACCAGAGCGAAGTCCTAACAAAAAAGACTTAAGGAAGTGATATAAAGGTATTTCACTCGTTCCTTCTTGGTAGTAGATTTGATGATTACAACTTAGAGAAACAATCATGTCCTGTCCTGTTTTGTTCTAGATACAGGTGGATCTAGGGAGATCTGTTAGTGTCTGCATATACTAATTTATCCATTAACAACCGTCCGGTCAAAATAAAATGGAAGGATAGGATAAGAAAGTGCTATAGTGGGAAAACCCCTCTATGGACTACACCAGGGTTCTAGAGTGCAGGTAGATCTAACCGTCTAAATTCTCCTACTTTTTATCAACTATCCTGACATTACCCCATAATCTTACATAAAATACAAAGTACAGGGATCTGGTAGGCATACCTTAAACTCTACGTCTGGTGTCGATCCCTTTGCGCTTAGTTGTTTCTCAACTGCAGATCTACTCCCAAGGATGACCTCCATTAGCCAAAAGACAACCAAGAAACTACAAGCATGCATTCTACATATGGATTAGTGGGTTAGACATCACAACCAATAAATGTAAAAAAACCATAAAGATTTAAGACATCATCTAGCAAGACGGAAAAAGTAATTCTTTATATTAATCTCACAAAATTCGTTTACAACATGAGACCAACACTGCTCCTCGAACTTAGTCTTGGTCTCCTCTATACCATGTAGCAACTGCTTCCACGTATTCTTCTCCTCTTCAGTTCTCTCTAGGGAAATGGAAAGGATTTGTAAAAGAGGAAAAAGGAATTATGGCTCAAACTCACAAGGTGGTTGAAAAATATTGGGGCAAAGGGGGAATACTAAAATGGGTAGAGTTTTTATGCTCTCATTCTTATTCCTAGAATGGGGCCCCGACACCTTCTTTTATAGGCCAAAAGAGATAGTAACAGTTGGGTTTATTGGCTATGGGCGGTCAAATGGTTAAGTAACGGCCTGGAAACCCATATCCCTTTTCAATTTTCATTTTTCATGATTTTTCATGAGTGTATGCAGGCTGTAGTGGTGCAACAAGCATGTGTACATGGGCAGTAGTGATGCAGGGCATGTACACCTTCAAAACAATGGTTTTTAGAAGATTTTTTCAGTGATGGATTAGAAAAGATAGCAAGTAAGGTGGTCTGATGACAGATATGCATGTCTGGTGCAATTTAGGGTTATAACAGATGCCCCCTAATGTGTGAGGTTAGAAGAGTATCTGATGGCCGAAATACATTACAAATCTTCACCGAAGTACGAAACAAGTGAACCCAGAGACCATATTTCATGAGGTTCCATCTGCAAAAGAACAATTTGTCTCGCCGAGGTGGGCATAACCATGCTTGGGATGAAATAGAATCATGGATGCCAATCAAATACACTGCAGATCCATGTCATATAAATATATAAATTGTAGCCGTGAGTAGTACACAATGGATCTACATCTCAAAATCAAAAGATATATATGTATAGTATCCATTTTCAAGAAGCCAATCACACCTGATGGCTAGAGATGAGGTCTTCAGAGCTCGAGCAACAACTTCAAAATATTCAAAACTCAGGTAGGAGTGTAATATCAGTGTATGACTTCGCTACCTAGAGGTCTTCGATGGCTCGTCGGGAACAAACAATAGGATCTCGATGATCAGGTAGAGAACTTCATTGATTTCAAACAAGGACTTGATTTGTCTTTTGGGGTGGTTGGGCATGAGGAAAAGAGACAAACTGCAGAAGGGCCAATTCAAGTTTAGTAAAACATCCCTTGGACGAAAGGACAATAAAAGGTGAGACTCGGGTAGCATGTAATTGACATAAGTTCATGATGCAGGAGGCAATTCAAACTCTCCATATGTTTGGAAGGATAACCAAATGGAGGAGAACACAACTCTATGTAGTGAGAAAAAATTCCTAAGGTCGTATTGAATCATAGAGCTTGGCGAAAAAATGGAAGGATGTGCTTTTTCCAAGGGTGACTCATTGTGTTTTCAACAAAAAGAAAATACTTTTCCCTTCCTCTTTTTGGGGTATATTTGATTTTTTTGTATTTTTCAATAATTTTGGGAATCTTGAAAAACAAGAAAAGAATGCTACGTTACAAAGGAGGAACGAGTGTCACAAACATACTATTTCCAAGCACAAGGAACACATTGATGCTCAAAGCCAAGGGACATATGCAGGAAAAGGACACTCTGGAAAAATCCTCCATGGGTCAAGGTGTCAAGATGTAGAGGCAAAGTTTTACAAGGCTTGCGTATAAGGCATGCTTCCGATGGTTCAGTTGAGAGCAACATGGAGTCGACATTAGGCCAAATATGTAGGAATGCAAATGTGATTAAGAAGACACAATGATAACGTCCTTCGATGTAATTTTAACAAGCCCAGAGAAGGTAAGATTGGCGGTTTTTCATTTTTAGAGAGTCTAACAAAGCGTAAAAGGAGACTCCACTGGGGTACCTTTTTCGGAGGTAGTCTAGTCAGTTCGAAAAAGGGGTAAACTAGCACCAAACATACGTCTATTCATAATCATTTTAATGAGTGTGACAAAGACAATATCACTCAACAATCTTTTCATATTTAAGGAGTCTGAAAAGAGATTAACTATGGACTTCGTAGGGGATGTTCTTCTGGACCAATTTAATGAGTGTGAAGAAACAAGGTCACTCGACCATATTTTCAATTTTAGGGAGTCTGAAAAGAGATTAACTATGGACTCCATGGGGGTTCCTTTTTCGTAAATTTAGTCCCTCAGGCCCAAGAAAGGGTTAAATATATACCTGAGAATACTTTTCTAGAGAACGGAGGCTCCTAGAGTATACCTTTGTTCGTACAAATGACCATATGGACCAAAAAAGGGGTAAAATACTGTCAGACAGATGTGCCTTTGAATTTTGGTTTGGTGAGCATGAAGGGAAAGAAGATCGCTCGACAATATTTTCATGTTTAGAGGGTCTGAAAAGGGCTTAAAAGAAGACCCATTGTTTTGGGGAGTCTCGAGGGTGAGGTAAAAAATAATAATGAATGATTCCAGTGAGGCTCAAACTTGTAATATGGAACAACTAAAAAGGACTCTTGAGCCTATAATCATTAATGCCAGCATGGACACCAAAAATGAAACTAATATCTACCTAGGGCATCCATGTGAAGGTAGGCTCTACCACTAAATTACGTCACTTCTAGAGCAGGAGTGAGGGTTCTGTGTCACAATTCGGTGGGATCGATCTTATGGCAAAGAGAAAAATATAACGAGATGCAGAAAGTGGAGGTGGAATCCTATCTTACATGCACAAAGTTGGAAAAACAACTTTTTACCAAAATACCTTTAAAAATGACCCAACTCTCAAAATATTTCCCAATACCCAAAGTAACGTGTATCGTAACATCCCCCAAGAAACTCAAGAACCATACTAAACGATTTTCAAGGAAAAAAAAATGACAAAAGGGGCTAAAAATTCTATAAATAGAAGTTGGCAGCTCATTATCACCATTGTTAATTGAGAATTGACAGAAAAGTCAAAAACACCCCTTTGCCAAAAGAGTTGATTCTAGGAGCTTCAGTGGAGGAAACTAACTTCCGCTTAGACCAAGTAAGTCCAAACTAGCCCTGCCTGCATTTCCATTCTTCCTTTTTACGTTTATTGTTGTTTTTCAGGGGGGCACTGACCTTTAAAAAGGTCAGACCTGTGTGTACACATGCTGTCCAAGCACAGCCCATGTGTGCACGTAGGAAGAAGATAACTTTCCTACGTACACATGCGATTATCTCCAAGACAGCCCATGTACACCCTCTAATAAATGGAAAAAACTAAAAAGGAAAGAGTTAAGTCTCCATGACTTTGTCATTTTGTAGGATGTATTTTCATTGGAGAGAGAGGGAGCATGAGGACATTGATTTTTTGGTCTCAGAAGACCCTTCTACTATTGTTTTTTTTTCACAATGTGGGTTGTTAGAATTCTTCTAGTGTCCGTTTATGAGGGCACAACCCAGGTTGTTGAATGCTTTGATAGCTTACTAGCATCATGACGCTAAGTCATTTATGCTTGAGGAGTAATATTTGACTCCAACGACTGAAGAAATTTACTTCTTGACTAGTCTCCCGAAGAGAGGGGATCCAGTTAACTTGTGTAATTTTCCCCCCAGGCCTCACAACATTGAGAAGTTTATTGGAATCCATTGCGAGGCTGGTACTGAGAAAGTAGGTTCTCAGGTTCCTATACAAAATATCAACAACCTATCACTAAAAGTGATAGTTCTTCTCATTGGGTGGATCACTAGATCCGTGGCTTTACATCAGGCCTCCAGGGTGCACATGAATTGTGTAGTACAATGCTTAAATGCAATTTTTTTTTACTATAGAAAAACCATGCTGGATTGCATGAAGAGATAGATAACAGAGTGTCGGATATGGGAACACTGAAACTTTAGGTTTGGGACTATTTTATGTTCCTTTTTCTTCGAGAGGGTACCCAGTCTCAGTCCTCAAGAGATGATTCGAGGGAACGAGGCCTCTCTCCCAGCATTATGCATATGGGTGGCATTGTTTCCGTGACAGGGGGGAGGTAGGACCATCAAGGCCTTCGATGATAAATGTTTTCACTGGTGGTCTCGATAGATTCCATCTATAGAGGACTACCCCTTTGTCGGGATCAAATTTTTTAGAGATCATGACATGCCTGTACCTCCCAGAGCGGAGCGAGGAGAGATAGGTATGCTTGTTTTTCAAAGTTACTTAATTTTTATTTATTTTTATAAATATCATTTTTATGTGTACCAGATTATTTGACAACTATGTATTTGTTATGTACAGATGTGGGACCAGTGCATCCATCAGACTTTTCGAGCACTAGGTAGCATCCTCAACCAAAGTCAGGACCAGCTGCAGCCGCTAGACCAACAGTAGCAGCAAGGGGGCCTCCAGCCAAATAAGTCGAGAGAGTATTGAGATGGGTGGAGAGGAACCTCACCGTTCTCAATCGTACAGTCCCTATGGCGGAGATCAAGGATCTGCCACCATCAATGCAACCTCATTTATTTGGAGTTCCACGGACCTAGGTCCAACTTTTTCAACGTTTGGAGAACGTCGTTTTTCACTATGGCAGGGCCAATAGGCCCCACCATTAGCTAGGATGGACTACTTACATGCCGAGAGAAATTTTTGTATATTTTTTAGGGCATAAGCCATGTGACTCTTACTGGACATATTTTTGAGGCACTTTCACCCACCCATGTACTCTTATATTTTTTATATTTACATACATATTTACATCTTTTTACGTCTTATGGACTAAATCTATTTTACATGTGTGTGTGTGTGTTTTCTTACATGTGTGCAATATGCCAATCTAATACATGATTAGCTAGAGTGTCTATGATTTGATTCAATATCCTAGGAACATGGGTATACGTAATGTAATCAAAGATTCGTTCTAAGAGACGTACCTTAAGGAACCATCAGTGTAGAGTAGGATCATAAATGCGGTAAACCCCATTTAACTGGGACACAACCAACTGAGCATCTAAGTAGACTCGGAGGTGAGAGATGCCATGCAACAAAGCATCATGAAGCAACTCTAAATCTGTGTTGTATTCGGTGATATTGTTTGTTGCATCACCTAAATAGATACCTCCTGAAGATAGCAATTGGCCCTGAGGTGTGAGAATCACCCAAGATGTGGAAGAAAGCCTTTGAGTGTGTCGGCTAGTTCCATCTGAAAACCCAACAAACACCTTTGATTCATTTGACTTCTACCACAATGAAAAAGATGACATAAAAAATGACACGTCCATAAAACAAAAAAGACGAAAACTAAAAATAAAATGTATAAGAACTATACATATGTACAAGAAGTCACCCAAGGCGACCCACCTATGAGTAATACTTCTTGAGGTAGAGCCCATTTCTAGGCTCCGCCAAAGAATTTCCATAAAATTCCACCAGACGATAAGCACCCTTCTTTAGAACCTCCTTCACAATGAAAGGTACGAACCACATGGGTTTGAACTTGCCTACCCCTAGGGGATCCTTATCTTGGTCATAGACTAGGACAAGGTCACCTTTAGAGAAAATCCAAGGACGAATGGACCAATCATACTAACACTTGACTTTTAGTTTGTGATCCTTGTTAGCCAAGGTTGCATCCTGATGCTTCTCATCGAGCTGCTCTAGATATAATAAACGCTCTTCAAGCAGTGAAGTGTCTGGAAATAACTTTAGAGAGGGGATCTGGCACTCTATAGGCAAGACTGCTTCCAGCCTGTAAACGAGTTGAAAAGGTGAGAAACTAGTTGCAGTCTTAATAGACGTTTGGTAGGCCCATAATGTCAAGTACAACATCAAATGCCAATTTGACTTAGCCAAATTGATCGTTCATTGTAGAATAGTCTTAAGGGATTTATTCACAGCTTCCACCTGACCATTTGCTTATGGGCAGTAGGGTGATGAATGTTCTTGCCTCAACCCAATCTTTGACGTTAACTCGGACATCATTTTATTCTAAAAGTGACTTCCATGGTCAGTGACAATCTCTCTCAGGACGTCGAACCTTGCTATTATCTGGTTAAACCAAAAAGAGAGTTGTTGTCTCACCATCATATTTGAACGTTGGCATAGCCTCGACCCACTTCGTGAAGTAGTCTACTACTACGATGATATAATGGTGCCCCCTTCCTGAAGGGGATTTGCATGTAGTGTTATCAATCCCCCACTTGGTGAAGGGACCAACTGTGATGACGGGAAACATGGGAGCGGGGTGTGTCGTCATATTTTGAGATAATCTCTGACACGAGTGGCACTTCTTGACCGATTCAACACAATATTTCATTAATGTCGGCCAAAAGTAACCGGCTCATAGAATATTTTGGGTTGTTGCCAACCCAGATAGATGACCACCACATGCTCCATTATGGAAATCGTTAAACACGAATTCTTCTTCTTCATGAGTGACACCGGAGAGGGAAGCAATCTACACATCGACGATACAGAGTGTCCTCGAGTATGAGATAGTTCTTGTCCTGATGGCGTATATGATGAAGCTCATCACGAGAAATAGAGGTGGGTAACTTCAAAGTCTATAGATAGACTATTATATCTCCGTACCAGGGGTCTGAAGATGCGATCAAAAACCTATCTCCTTTAATAGGTGATTCCTCAGGTGTAACATCACCTGATTTGACCGGAAGTTTCAAGATGAGTTCCGTGAAGATCAACGACTTTTTGGATTTCTCTAAGACAAAATCCAAGTCGAATTCCTGGAAAATGACTATCCATATACTGATATTTCCATCTATTACACGTCGTGTCAACATGTATTGAAACAAATTCACAATGGCAATGACAGTGGTCTTGCAAAACTAAATGTAATGACGAAACCGCTGGACAACATGAACTATTGCCAACGCAAGTTTTTCAACATGGAAATAGTTGAGTTCTAGTCCAACTAGGCCTCGGCTCAATTAATAAATCATGTATTCTGAGAGAAAATCATCCTCCTGAACCAAGAACATACCGTTGGTTGACTCCGCAATGACCAAGTACAATAAGAAATCTTTATTATAGTTGGGTGGCTGAAGAAGAGGGGTAGATGTGAGGGTGAATTTCAACACTTTGAAAGAGCATTGAGCAACTTTATCCCAATGAAAATGAACATCCTTCTTCAGTAAACACATGAAACCCTTTGTGATATTGGCATAGTTTGCGATGAAACACCGTAAAAAAATCGCTTTTCCCTGTAAACTTTGAAGTTGACGGATTGTGCATGGGGGAGGCAACTAAACTATCACCTCAAACTTTAGAGGATCGATCATGATCCCTGTTGTCAAAACTATGAAACCAAGAAGATGACCTGAGGTTACGCAAAAAACTTCATTTGTTTGGATTCAAGCGAATACAGTAGTAGCGACATTGTTCAAAGATAAGTTGGAGGTGTACGGGATGATTAGCTCTCTTACGACATCGTGATGCTAAATCATCGAGATAAGCCTCAACTATATGTTTGAGGTCATGGAAAGAAAAAGACATGGCCCGCTGAAAAGCCACTCCAACATTTTTTAGACCAAAAGGCATCTTTCGATAAGCGAATGTACCCCAAGGAGAAATGAAAGTGGTTTTGTGTTGGTCTTCAGGCTTGATCTGTATCTGATTGTATCCCAAAAAACCATCCATGAAAGAAAAGGCCTCACAACCTGTGCATTCATTGACTATCTGGTCAATAAATGGCGTGGGGAAATTATCCTTTGGACAAGACTTGTTCAAATCATGGAAGTTTGTACATACGTGAATCGTACCCTATTTTTTGTTGACTGACACAGGATTTGACACCCATTGAGTCAATTGGACAGGGTAGATGAAACCAACTCTGAGTAGTTTCTCTAATTCAACCTTAATAGTTGTTTCTTTCTTCAGATTAACTAGATGAAGCTTATGCCAGACCAACTTGGCATCAAGATATATCGTGATTTTATGTTCGACGACTCTTGGATCTATGCCTGGCATTTTCTCATAAGACCAGGAAAACACGTCGCGAAATTCTTTAAATAAATCTGTGTAGATTTGAATCTCCTCTAGGGAGCAATCCGCTCCTACGAAGATATTCTCCACAATGCCAGGGGATCTGGAGATATCAATAGGTATCCTTTTAGTGATGGCTTCCATATTTCCTTCAGCATAAATAGCGTGCGTAGCCAAGGGATTCATATGACAAGACTTATCTCTAGTCATAGTCAGAGTGAATTCTCCTACTTCAATTCTTCTTAACTCTGGGAGAAAATAAGATATGTGAAGGAGATCATCCCAAGGTCTATCCGAACTAGTCATTTCCTCAATAATCGCCTCATTTGAGGGCAAGACCAAGTCTAAAAAATCACTATCGATGTGGTAACTTTGAGCCCAAATAGGCTTGAGAACCGGATCTAACTCTTGTGCGGGAGTCAGATCGGGGTCAATGGAAGCTTACTGGACTATAGAGTACACAACTTCTGCCACAGACAAAGGAATGGCCATGCCATGGTGCTCTGTCCCTTCCATTGTAGCTGACGGGGAAGTAAGATTCCATGGATCGTTCAATTAAGTCATTCGACATGACGAGATTTGAAAGATTTCAACCCTATGCTGGTTGGGGACAGCCGATATGTACTGGAAATTGTTGATCGAAGGCGGGTAATCAAGAGTACCCACCAAAGGTGGGCACAAACCAACCCCTATGTTGATGATGCCTAGCTGGGGGTTATCAATCATCGGGACAGTGGATACCCCCGATGAAGGGTCAGGACAGGAGAAGGATAACTGATCAATGGACACGATCAGGCCCTCGCGTGGAAATAACAAGACCTGAAAAATTATCGTGACCACTACTTGTATATCATAAGTCCAACTCCTTCCTAAAAAGAGATCATAGTCGAGAGATGCATCAACCACTTCAACCTCAATGCCCCTGGTCTTCCCCCCTAAATGCACAAGGAAAGAGGGGATGATTCCATGTGGTTAGAACAAATGATCATCAAAAGTGGTAATAAGAGTAGGTGACAGAGACAAAATGGGTTGGACAATGGCCTTCCAATACGCCAAATACATCATTCATGTCGAGGCACCCTCATCAACCACTGTGCGGAAAATGTTCGGGGTAAAAGTTTTTGTGGTGTGATCCACTACTATTTTAAACTCTACATGGTAAGGAAGACGAGGTTTTAAGTCAGTCATGTCAAGAATGATTGTTCTCATATTACAAGTCTCAACAGATCCTAAGGAAGCTAACAGAGATTTTCTCTAGCAAGGGAAACTTGGGAGGACTTCCAAGAAGACATTGCACAAGGGGTTTGTGACAAATCCTCCACCATAGAGTAGTTCTGGGTGGCCCTTGCATTTGGGTTGTGGGAAGATTTATTGAACACACCTTTGGGAATGCGTGCCATTGTTTCTCCCAACGTCTTCTCAATTTGGAGAGGAAGAGGTGGGTTTTCAGCTTCTTTACCCTTCTCAGAGGTGTTTGGAATTCCATAGTCGCGTGTCCTAGTTTTTATGTCAATTCTACCTTTCATCATGTACACAATCACAGATGAAGGATTACTCAAAGATGGAGGGGGTACCTGACTGCCCCATTCCGTGCTCGAAGAGGCTTGAGTTAAATTTTATCATGTCGAAATGGATTTGTTAACACGACAGGCTGTTGTTGTGCCAATAACTTCTAGGCCTCCGCAAGCCGAGGGAAATGGTGAGTCAGATGGTATTCTGTGCAAATATTACATGGATACTTCGACTTCTTCTTTTTTGTGTTACCCCCGCCAACATTATTGGTAGGTTTCTTATCCCCCTTACCCTTCTTTGTTTGTTTCTTATTTTCATCAGGCTGCTGGGTGGCCTTCGGGTTTGTTGATTGCACACTATGTACATCCAATGTTTGAGTAGGGGGAGTAGTCGAACTGGTGGTTTGGCTGGCCACTGTCTGTTGTATAGACAATTGCTGCAATTGACTTGACAACTGATCAATGAGATTTGTTTGTGCTGAACCAACAATACCATCGACATGTGGTCCAGATATCTATCTAGTCTTGTCAAGTATCAACCACAGTGCATCTAGAAAAACTTCGTAAAGTAAACTAGACTAAGAGTAAATCATCTCTAGTTGTTGAGCTCTCATTATCACTTCTTCTTCTTAAAAGACCCCCGAGGTTGCAATGTATTTAGATAACTGGGCTATCAAATACTTAAGGAACCACTCAAGTAGGAATGCTGGTAGGATTGGTACTTTTATCAAACTCTTCCAGTGTCTCCATTCTCGGATGTGATCTAAGATATGGTTCACTTTTGTCTACTCAAAGTTGGCCAGCAATTCGGTGTCGGCGTCATATTTCACAGGTAATTGAAAATGGTTTAATAAATCCATGGCCAATTTGTCGAAGGAAGAGTATCTTGAGTGGTCGAGCTCGAAGTAACATTTTGCAGCACTCCCTATGAATGCATTGAAACAAACACAACTGGATGGAGTCGTCTCTCAAGGATTTGGATGAGCACCATAAGTGGGAAGTAGTCACATGATTGCCTAGATATTCATTATTCTTGGCCTCAAACTTTGGAATGTCCGAAGGAAAGTTGTTTGGCATAGGAGGCCAATGCAGATTGTGACAGATGGGGTCATTTAATAACCTTGACAAGTCTGGCAACTGCAGATTTTCTAGAAATAGTAATTTGGGCTATTGATTGTAACCAGGGAAAAAGGAGCCTAGAGTTTGGCTGGCACCAGGTTGCAAGGAAAAGTTAGGATTCTAGACAGGGTTCTAGTAATAACCATGGCCATGACCAGTGTATGGATTCTGTGCTTGTTGAGACATCATTGGTTGACTCCCATAATAGGACGTAAAGGGCTAGGCTTGCATTGCATTACAAGGATTTTGGGAAGGGTTTCCCCCTACCAATCCGATGGACATAGGTCCTGAGCCTTGGTCGAGGTTCCATTGGCTATGGAAGGGGTTTCCTATGGTTGGCATCCCTAACAGGGGAACTGATTCCTGCCATGGATTCCAAATTCCTTGTGAGGAAGGAATTCTTAAGTTTCCCCATGTGCAGGTATAGTACCCTACATAGGATTTTGTATTCCATAAACGGGGTTTCCCCCGGACGCCATGGAAGCTAACGAGAAAGCATTGTTACCAAACACGTCAAACAAAGAGAGAGGTGTTGAACCTATCGACATGCTATAAGAAGGAATTCCTTGACTAGCTGCTCCAAAGGAACTATAGTTTACGTTCGGCTCGACGGAGTGTTTGTGAGCACTGCCAAGCGAAGGGGACGAAGGAGGTATATGAACCGATCCACAAGGGAAAGAATTATAGGAAGATGAAGTTTCCCCTATGGATCCTTACAGAGGACTGTTAGAGCTCCCTGCCCCCAAACCTAAATTCTGTAGAGTTAAGTAGGAAAGGACAGAGTTAGTATCAAAGCCAGGCATCTCGCATGAGAATGAAGGGCCTGTCACAGTCTGGGTGAAGGGAGTAGTGATCGTCGCCATAGATAGAATCAGGCCATTTCTTAAGGTAGAGACGGTCGAGACCATGGTGGTTCAGACTGAAAATGGTTGGTTAGGAGGTGGAAAACACCTTGTAGTTAAATCCATAGAGGGAATATGAGGATTCCCTGAAAAATTAGCAACATTTGTCTCCATCGTTACTTGTGACACTACCTGATGCTCATAAGGTTTATCCTGTACGATGATGGGCATCTATAGATTAGTGATCAGAGGGTTATACGGACCTATATCTTCCACTCCAAGGTCGGAAATGGTTGGTTCCAATGGAATCAAATGTTCTCCTCTCGGAGATGGGTCGGGCTCAGTTTCCTGTGGCCCGGTCACCTCAAAAGACCCTTGCTAGTCTAGTCTTCATCTTAGTGGTGGTGGGGGTGGCTCTAGATTAATCCATATGACACACTAGGTATTTCTATTAACGTTAAATATCAGCACACACTAGAAAAATCTCCTATGAGATAAGACAAGTAGATCACTAGCTAGTTGGAAGAACAGTTACACCAACCAACACTAGAGAAACTTACCAGTGCAAGTGAAACTCGAATATGGAAGAACCCTCTGGGTATAATCTGCAAAGCATGGCCCAATGTCTACCCTAGTTAATGTGGTATACCCCCACAGTCACCTGTGTAATTCACTAAAATGAAGGCAACTAGGTTTCCAGCGTGCAAACAGTCACCAGGCGGGTACATTCGACAATTGAGTGGACCACAATGAGCAAGGTATCAAGCCCAAAACCTATCAAGGGTATCGAAATCAATTTTTCTGGAATACGACTGAGGACCTCTAATGGATTCGACACCCATGAAGCTCCATGGAAAATGCGATCAATGGAATCCCAAGATAATCTCTCTATATGTGTTCCCCACTATGCTTGGTCCATCTTTGGAGGGCTTATATCTGCTACCTTTCTGCACGTGACCTCATGTTTAGCCCCTATGTTAGAGGGGGGTCACGGATAAATTTCACGGTTACTGGACTTTCAAGCACTCCCTAGCATAGACTCTTATGTTTGTTTTTGTAGCCTTGAAGAGTTTCCTCTAGAATCGTAAATCAAGTCTCTAGCCTAGACTGCATTGATGGACCCTACAAACACAAATTCTAATAACTTTTAATTAAGCGTTAATTTTAATGGTTTTCTTAATTCAAAAGGAATGGAAGTGAAACCAGTGATGTTCTTTAAGAGATGAAATAGAAGATCATAAGATGAAACTGAAAAAAAACTACTCCTTCACAAATAAAGATTTGCCAAATTAAGACTCTTTCACCAAACTTTTCGTAACTATGTTTCTCAGATCTTTGAAAAGAAAAACTTAAAACAATATTTCCCTCTACTACGAGCTACTTAATGTCCTAAGAATTCAAGTAAAGAACTTAAGAAAAATTTATTCTTCCTTGGTAAATGAAATAACTAACCTAAACTACTTTACCAAACAAAGAAATGAAAGATTTTTTTTTATTGTTTTATGCTTCAAAACAAGAAATTTGAAAATGAATTGTTTTCTTTTCTTCTAAAGAAAAAAAGGGGAAAATGACGACAAGTCAATACCAAGAAATGACTTCTGGCCCAATCGCAGATCGCAAGGAGTCGCTGACAATACCAAACAGGTAGATCGAAACAGACTCACAAACTTGTCTAAAAACTCTATTAAATAAAACATAAGAAATCTTTTGATGAAAATAAAGTTATGTTGAGGTCAGACCTAGGCTACAGACTGCTATAACAAAGACTAGGGATAGATCAAGAAAACCCCTAAGAAGTGTGAATTCTGACAGGGAAGAGGTTGACTACCTCTTCTAAGAAAACATTTCTCAACATAGGCATGCTACTGACACTTCAAAAGCCTTTGTATGTACGCGGGTTGTCCAAAGGTAGGGAAAATATGTACGTGTGCAGGCCCACTACAGGCCGCATACACCTCTGCAACTTCTAAAAAAATGAAAACCAACAGTCAAGCACAAGCAGGGAGTACTGGTATAGAAGACCATAATCCCTTAAAAACACAGAAGCTTACAAAAACTCAAAAAATAGTAAATAAACGGATTCAAAATCACCCGAAAGAATATCCCCAAAGACCTTAGAGGCTTCTCCAGTATGGTCGCCAATTATTCTATAGCGAGAATACCCCTCTACAGACTACACCAAGGTTCTAAAGTGAAGGTAGAGCTAACCGTCTAAAGTCTCCTACTTTTGATCAACTATCCCGACATTACCCCACAATCATACATAAAAGACAAACTATAGGGATCCAGTAGGCATACCTTAAACTCTGTGTCTGGTGTCGATCCCTTTGTGCTTAGTTTTTTCTTGACTACACATCTCCTCCCAAGGATGACCTGCATTCACCAAAAGACAAACAAGAAACTATAAGCATGCATTCTACATATTGATTAGTGGGTTAGACATCACAACCAAGAAATGTAAACAAATCATAAATATTTAATACGTCATTCGGTGGGATGGAAAAAGTATTTCTTTATATTAATCTCACAAAATTCGTTTACAACATGAGACCGACACTGCTCCTCGAACTCGGTCCTAGGATCCTCTTCACCATGCACCAACTACTTCCATGTATTATTCTCCTCTTCAGTTTTCTCTAAGGAAATGGCAAGGATTTGAAAAAGAGGAAAAAGGAATTATGGCTCAAACTCACAAGGTGGTTGCAAAATATTGGGACAAAGGGGGAATACTAAAATGGGCAAAGTTTTTATGCTCTTGTGATTCTTCCTGGAATGGGGCCCCACCACCTTCTTTTGTAGGTCAAAAGAGATAGTAACGGTTGGGGTGACTAGATATGGGTAGTCAAATGGTTAAGTAATGGCCCAGAAACCCGTATCTCGTTTCAATTTTCATTTTTCGCGATTTTGCATGAGTGTATGCATGTTGTAGTGGTGAAACAAGCCTGTGTGTGTGGGTAGTAGTGGTGTAGGGCACATACACCTTCAAAACAATGATTTTTTGAAGAGTTGTTCAGTGATGGCTTGGAAAAGATAGCAAGTAAGGTGGCCTGATGTCAAGTATGCATATCTGGTGCAATTTAGAGTTATAACAGCAAGGCCATAGGCCCAAGATTCCAAATAGCCTAAATCTCGACAACCGTTGGATCGTGTTAAGATTTTTGTATCAAAGAAGGATCGTTAGATGAATTAAAGTTACTCGAGGTTTATTCAGGGAATATCACTACAGGAAAATTGGGAAGTGGGAAAAGTGAATAACCCAAAGTCTCGAAGGCCGAAATGAATCTAGATCATTGATATAGAACTGATCACAGTTGTTGGATCAAGGATTCAAAAGATCCTGAATGGCCTAATTCCTGACAATTGTTGCATCATGTTAATCATTTTGTGTCAAATAAGGATCGTTAGATGAAGTCAAAATACTCGAGGTTTATTCAAGGAATATCACTCCGGGAGAATTGGGAAGTGGGAAAAGCAAATAACCTGAAGTCCTGAAGGCTGAAATGAATCTAGACCATTGATCTAGAACTGATCACAGTTGTTGGATCAAGGATTCATATGAACCTACGACCGTTTGATATAGGAGGAGTACATGTGACACATCATACAATCCACGTCAGTAAATACCACGTCAGCAAGGAAACGCGGTGCAATCAAATGGTGATAAGTGTTAAGGTCCAGTTGGAATTTTAGGTACACATTAGTCACAAATCTAAGTGACACATGGAAGCCACTCGACAAATTCCAAGTCAGCGGTGACCTCAACAAGTTATGTCACTCCAAGAGTTTGTCCTTTGGGGGAAACCAACAACTACCTGAAGCATCGAAGGACGAATTCAAAGCTAATCATTGATCTAATATCCTTCAGATTATCACATGACCATTAGATCAAAACATAGTGGAACGATGGCCTAAGTGTTGTAGGAAAATCTGCCTGCGGACAAGTAGATCGACCTCTAAGGCTTGACCTTAACCCTAGACAGAAAAGTGCTTATCATGGACACTGAATTTCTTTCGAATCTATCTAAGCCTAATGCATGAGAAGG
>SNQJ01S0073302.1:7248-19877 GCA_010110895.2 Picea sitchensis | reverse complement strand
TACCCTCGCAGGGGTGCGGAAATCCCGTTTACAAAAATTTAAGTGCTGGTGTTTAAAAACACCCAGTAGAACCATCTCTGTCTCTGACATAGAATAATCTTCATGATAATGAGTTGACCTCTGTGCTAAACAGGCGGTCAACAAGCCCTAGATTGATAATTAAATGTGTTATCCCCTAGCCTAGGGATAATTAAGGAGATCATGTCTTGAGGCCCACAGGGCCTAGACATGGATTGCCAAGAACCAACCGACTTAAGCATGGCTCGAGACGACCCCTCTTTTCTTCAGTGCAGTCTACATATCACCAGGACCAATATTCATCACACCGGCTTGGTCCTGAAATGGCAATGAGTCTTGCTCCAAGAGGTAATAAGTCTGGGTATCATGGTATGTATCGCTCCGATTTTTAAAACATTTAAACATGTTGCATTGAATCTTTCTAGATTTCATAACGTTTGCTTGACTTGATGCTCTTTTCCTTGTTCGAACCTAGGACGGTCACATGGTTCCCTAGTAAGTTGGTTTCCTTTTAGGATAGGTTGTCACATAGTCGATCTCTGAAGATTCATTGCTCGTTCCCTCCATATTTACCTTTGTCCATCTTTATCCGCTCCATCTATCCACATTTTTGGGCATTAGTGAAGGCTCCACTTGGAAAGGGTTGTACCTTACATCATGGGAAGAAGGGGCTAAAGGCCCAGGGGGCAATGTAGCTGGCAAAATTTAAGAGCCGAAGTTAAACGTTCGAGATGCTTCGCCCAGGGATCCCGAGAAAGCACTGAAACGCTTCTCAGCAAGAAAAGGGGGACCCACATATGAATAGAACACTCAAGGAATTTGTTGGTGGATAGGAGGTCTCATCATGAACTGGCCTATCATGACCATGAACATGTAGCGGTATGACACTACCACCCAACTGGTCACCAAGCCAGGGTAGTGGCTCTTGGTTGCATGGCCAAGAGAAAGGGGGTCTCATCAAGAGTCAACCTTCTCATTTCTGTGAAATGTTTGTGGGTGACTATGCCACTAGCTGGTCACCAAGCCAGGGCGGTGGCAAACAACTCTTTCCTTGCAGCATGAAGAAAGAAAGCTAAAAGAAAAAAGCAAATATAAAAATAAATGGAAACTAGTGGACTTCGAAACATTTTCATCCATGACAAGGTGCAACTCCCCCTCAACAAAGGCACCCATAGGTGAGTGTTACATTTCCCTACTATCACATGCACCCCATGCCCAAATGTTTTTCCCTCACCACCTCATACACTTGCATGATTTGGATCAAGCTCCACTGGGGAAACGAACTTGACTTAAGGGAGACTGGCCCAATAGGACACCCTGAGACCATTCCAAACCCTAGACTTGTCAAGTTGCATAACGTTTTGAGCATTTGTTTGGGTTTAGGGGGGTTTGATGAACATGTTTGGGCGTTTTAATTATTAGATGTGATTTACGTATTATGATGCCTGTGACTTATGGACCCCTGGAAGGTGTACTTGTTGTCTTTGCAGGACCTTGCCCGGTGAACAGGTACATTGAGAGATGACTAGCTTGGACCTTCATGAGGGCTCAAAGCCCATTTGATGGATGTTGAGACCCCAACTAGGGGGCAGGATGAAGATGAAGGGGTTTTTCCAAGAAGAAGGGCATTGCCTTTGGAGGCACTTTGGTGGACCTAGACCTAGGCGGTTGTGCCTTTCCCACCTGAATGCTGGCCTTTAGAGGCCCTGGACGTCAACCATACAGCTCTAGACATTTCTACATGCAGTGGTTGTCACCTTGGGGGTAATCCTGAGGTTATTGGCACGTGTGGGCATGGTTTTGGCCTTTGGAGGCCCAACGTTTCACTCCCTGGGCCCAATGTTCCATGATAGAGGTCCAACATCACCCTAGAAGGGCATGATGTCACCCCTAGGAGGGTCTTTACATGCAAATTTATTTTATTTTGTCCAGATTTTAATTTTGTAAGAAACTAGCCAGGTCGGCCCTGGTATTTTGACCTAAAATAATTAAAGGTCAAATTTTGGTATAAATAAACATAAAGTGACGTTCATTTTATCATAACTCTCACTTGGGAGAGTGGAGGTCTGAAATTTTCTCCCTACTAAGGGTTATTGGCTGGAATAAGGAAGGCGCTACTCTTTTAAGGCTTGTTTTTTGGCATTTGGATCAATTTATTGGAGTATTTTGGCAATCTAGCATTGTTTTACATGATTATTCTTGGTGCAAGTAAGTATATTTTTTACTTTGTCATTGTTAATGGTTATGGTAATGGTTTGTTTTCTCATACAACATTATAAATTGCATGTTTTAATTGATGCTTGAAGTAAGAAACTTAAAGTGTTAACTTTCTTGCTTTTCATTTGCCAAGTGTCATTGAGTTGGTCTAGTGACTAGTGCAACCTCAAGAGCCCTAAAGTGCTAGCACTTTAGAGGTTGTGGTTAAGTTATTTTGCATCATACTTTCATCGATAAAAGTCTAAGGAGAAGAAGGCGCTAGGGCCTTTTATCCCCACTTTTTAGGGATAACTAGGAGATCATGTCTCAAGGCCCACAGGCCCTAGACATGGAGTGCCAAGAGCAGGATTGACCTGAGCATAGCCCTGGAGGGCCCACCCTTTTCTTCTTCCATCATCCTTGTCTTGTCAGCAGCAGTAGCATCGATCACCATCGACTTGGTCCTGTATCAAAAAGAGTTCTTTCTCCATGAGGTAATTGGTCTAGGTATCATGGTATGTGTCACTTTTGATCATTAAAACCTTTAAATATATGCATCTGATTCCTTTTATTTCTAACAATTGCTTGGATCTTGCATTTTCTCACTTGACCATGTTTGGGGGGATTGACAGGGTGTCCGAGCAAGACTTTATCCATAGGTTTTGGTTTTCCACTTGGGTGGATTTCTGAAAGGCCATCGTCCGCTCCCATCATAAAACTAATATTTCATCTTGTTTCCCGCTCACTTGTCCCACTCCCCTTGTCCGGGCATTGGGTTGACCTTTCTTCAGGATTGCACCTTGTCTTGTGGGAAGAAGGGGCTAAAGGCCCAGAAGGTAAAAGCAAGCTGGTACGAGATAAAATCCTAAAAATAAAACCTCGAGATGCTTCGCCCAGGGATCCCCAAGAAAGCAATAAAAGGCTTATCAGCAAGAAACTAGAGGGACCCGGAAGAAAATAATAAAACAAGACCTAGTCAAAGGATAGGAGGTCTCATCATGAGCCAACCTATTAGGTCCATGGGTACCTAGCAGTATGACATTGCCACTAGCTGGTTACAATGCCAGGGCAATGACTCTTGGCTGGAAGGCCAAGGGAAAGGCGGTCTCATCACGAGCCAGCCTTTCATTTCTGTGAAAGTACTTGTGGGTAACGCTGCCACCACTGGTCACCACACCAAGGCAGTGTCCTGCTATCGCTCAGTTTGTAGTTTAGGTCAAAGGCTAAAGGATAGAGATCAAACTGGCATAACAGGAACCTTCCCCACCCAATGTCACCTCGATGGGGATGTTCTTGCTGTTTAGGGAGGTTAGCCCAGGGGAGACGTCCCCAACAACCTGGGGTTTGAAGAGGCAAAAGGTATTAAGTCAAGTTTTAGAGTTCCCTCCTCACAGGTTGCCACCAGAGTCAGACAGTCCAACTAATCAGCCAATAAATGAAGTGTATGCCCTATTGAAAACACCTGCCCGGAACAAGACAACAACAACACAATATATATATATGCAGTCTATAACTCAAAGGGTTAGTACTTCAATGACTATCTGATATTATTCAATAAGCAATGTAAGGTAACAAATACAAGATGAAGTCAATGTTTTATCAATTAACCATGAAAGAGAATCAATTCATCAATATCTATTAAGATGACTAAGCATACAGTATATCCAATCAACAATTTGCTCAATAAATGCTTGAAATCATCACTTAATTGCTTATATTCAACTTTTGTTGCGTCAAGATGAAGTATCCAACTATGACGTCGGCCTTAATTAGGTTAGTTTGGTTAGTTAGGGTTTCAAAGTTAAGGTTTTGAGAAATGTTTTGTACACTAAGGCTTCAACGTTGGAGGTCAAATATCAGTGCCTTAGGGTATATGGAGTCAAATAAGAAGAGGGCACAACATTTTAAAAGGATGATGACTTAAAGACTAGAAGGTAGGGTTCTATGGTGCTCCAAAGGCAGGGCCCTAGAATCAAAACCCTAGGGGAAAGAGGCTCACTCCGGTGTTGCTTAAGCAAGGCCTCGTGCTCTTTCCTCCTTCTTTAGGTCAATTTGGCAAAACGGCTAACATAAAGAATAAGTATAAGGGAGAAAGTGTTGTAAGGACAAGGCTTTCAAACCCTAGAAGATGAAAACCCTAGGTGTAGATACCCTAGGCCCAGGACGTCACCTTCTTTCAACCTATAAACTTCAACGCTAGCTCAAAAGGAAGAAGCAAGATAAGTGTAGCAAAGGCTAGGCTCTATCTCTTTTCTTCAATGGCTGAAAAATCTTTCTCTCTAAGGGGACATGTAACAATGACCTACTTGTGTGCTTGTTACATAGGGTTTTAAATCAGCAATATAATAAGTAAATGCAAGAAATTACACCTACAACCATTCATTTAAGAAGTTTTGCAAGAAAATTCACTTACATATCATGAAGAGAAGCATAAGCAAACCCTAGTTGTAAACCTTCCTTGAGAGAGAAGCATAAGCAAACCCTAGTTGTAAACCTTCCTTGAGAGAAATGCCACAAAATGCCAAAAATATCCTTCCACAGCAAGTGCGTCTCACTTATGCAACAAATATACCCAAGAAGGGAGAAAAAATCAGACCTCACAAGTGGGAGTGAATTGTGTTATGTCAAAATGAGGGGAAAACATCCTCAATTTATATCATCCAATGACCTTTAATTAAAATTAGCCATTAAAACAACCGACAAGGCTAATAACTAAAAATCATACCGCTTTTACATTAAAATACTAAATAAACCCTAAATGAGCAATAAGCAAGACGCTTCCAGTCTTTGAGGGAGACGCTGACCCTTTAGGGCTAAACACAACACAAGATGACAAAACGTTGGCCACTTTTGGGCCTCCAAACTCTGCCACACGCGCCAAACTCATCACAAACCGCCAAAATCGAGGGGTGACGCCATGGTTCTGTGACGCCCCAGGGCGTCGTAGTGCTAAATGTCCACTTTGGCCAACCCTCATCGGGCTCACCATGCCTTGGATGGAAACGCCCTCCTTCTCAGGTAAAGCTCCGATCAATCATGTGTCCCGCTCGCCTCGGAAGCGAGCTCCCCAACAACCATCCGATGGGCTCTTCCCCATGGAGGTCTGAACTAAACATCTAACCATGTGTACCGCATTCACTTGTTCGTCCGCTACATGGTCCGAGATATCAAAAACTTCAGCCTCCATGGCTCATTAGTCCTAGGGATCATAGCAATCTCAATCATATTTCATCATTAATTTTATCAAATGCATGCATAAACCCCTAGCATATCATCTAATAGCTCAAAAGACATTATAATGACCTACTATAAAAAGTCAACCAAAATGCCCTATTGGGCCAAGATCCATAAGAAGAGGAAAGCTCTAAAGGCACCGATCCAAAGCCAGCGTAACACGAGGGTAGTGTGGTTTAAGGACGTCCGCACATAGTGAAAGCGAATGTGTGAATATTATCCTGCGGGGTGCCTCTTTGTAGGAGGCGCAGAAGTTGTATCCGGCCATGGATGCATTTTCTTCCAAGCCCTTTATTGCCTTATTCTTCTTTCTTTGTTAGTTTTTCTTTCCTTTTATTTCAAGGTCTAACTAGGAGACACGCCTTGGCATGCAGGACCAGAAATGCAGCCTCTACAAACGCTACCTACTTCCAGTACTTTCACAGATGATAAGGATGGTTCGCGGATGAGACCCCATTTTCCTTGGCAATGCAACCAAAGGTCGCTGCCCCGGCATGGTAACCAGATAATGGTAACGTCATACTACTAGATACCTATTAACATGGCTCGGTTGGCTCCGTGATGAAAATCAACCTCTCGCTAGGTCTTGTTTTATTATTTTTCTTCAATCCTCTTAGTTTCTTACCGAGGCTTTTTATTGCTTTCTGGGGATCCCTAGGTGAAGCATATAAAATGTTTCAAAGGATTTTAACTCTTACCAGCTAATTTTACCCCCTAGGCCTTTAGCCCTCTTCCCACAGATAAGTGTAACTCCCACAAATAGGTCATCCTAATGTCCTGACTAGGGAAATGGGATATATGAATGAGAGATAAGATGTAAAAAATGATAAAATGATGGGAGAAGACGATGGCTCCTCAAGATACCGCTAGCTAACCAAACCTATGGGTGCAAGTTTAGGGTACCCTCGGCCAATCCCCCCAACCATACCAAGTACACAAGATCTGTGCAAATGTTAAAATGAAAGAAATCATGCATACATCTCAAAGTTATAATGATCAAATATGACATATACCATGATACACCCGGACCCACTATCTCATGGAGCAAGAGTCTCTTCCGATACAAGTCCAAGCTCTGAGGTGATGGATGCCGCTCGCCGATGACAAGTTTGATAAGAAGAAGAAAGATGGGCCCTCCGTGGTAATGCTCGTCAATCTCGCCATTTCTGCATCTACATGTCTGGGGTCATGTGGGCCTTGAGACATGACTCCTAGTTATCCCTAGAACGGATAAATATCCTGCTCCAACTCGTGGACATATGCCTCACCATATAGAGCGCGAGATGAGAACCTCAAAGATCTCTGCATAAACCTCGCACTGCCACACTCAAAAGTGGGTATTAGTATCAAAGGTAGTGGTATTTCAAGCACCTAAGAAATATAATATATATACATGACTCCAAAGAAAAATGTTAATCAATATGCATGTGAGGAAAACAACTAACATGAAATGCAAATGGCATAATACACAGAAAAAAATGCCTACCTACCTATACCCACCGCACCGGGGTAGTAACGCCATATGTAAAGCGCTTTACCAAAGAATTTCCGTAATCTCCCTTCCATTGTTCCGTGTTGAAAAAAATTGTGAACCCATTAACCTCGATCTTATATAATTCTATAGGTCAGCCAAATTTTTTGTGCCAGTTTCTTTTCGGTCCCATATGTGACAAGATCTCCTTTGGTAAACTTCTTTCCGGCTTTGTGGTCAAAGGTGTTCTTTATCTTTCCTTGGTTTCTCGTCATTTGACCTAAGGCACTTCTTCGTGTTTCATCTAGTTCTATCACCGATTGATCCTTCCTTGATTGCCTCCAGATTCGTGGCGATTGCTGAGCAACTGGCGGATTGGGATTTATGCCCCAGGGAGTTTTGTTTCAATTCCATATACCTAGCTCAAAAGGAGTTTTCCCCGTGGAGGTTTTTCGCTATTCATTTCCATACCGCATATTGGCTTCGCTATCCCAAGGACTTCTTATCTCTATTGAACCTTTTTTAGAATATTCATGAGGTTCTGATTGGTTGATTCTGCCACTCCATCTCCCTGTGGGTGTAATTTGAGGAATGGGATAGTGCCATATTTGAAACAAAATTCTACCCGTGAGTGTAGGAGCTAAAAGCTTTGGAATTATCCAGAGGATCTTGAAGGCCAAACCTAGTTATGATCCGACCTTCCAAGAAGTTCATGACAACATCTTCGGTGGCCTTCTTTGTAGAAATAGATTCAACCCATCTATGGAAATAGTTCCAGGTTAGCGGATCCATCGATATCCGTTACTTGAATTTTCTTTGAATTCACCAACAAAATCCTAAACCCCCATTGGTCGAAGGGTGCCTCCACTACCACCGGCTTAGTACGCGCCGAGTCTTGTTTTTGCCTGTGAAGTATTGGTAAGGTTGGCAAGATCGAACGTACTGATAAGTATCTGAAAAGAGTATTGGCCAATAATAACCAGCCCCCAAGATCTTATAAAGCGTGAGTAATGCAGCAACAAAGTGTCCGCCCACAATGCCTGTAATGCATTCTTTTCCACATCTTTCTTTGCCTCTTCCTTATTTACACATCAAAGTATAACGCCATCGCGATTCTTCCATCCAAGTCCATCCTCTGTTAAGAAGATTTCATAGCTCTCAATCTCAAAGCTCTTCTCTTGTAATCCACCAAATGATCATGGCAAGACAAGTTCTTTAGATAACAAACTATATCTAATACTCACCTATCATGTTCTAGTTCACGCATCATTACATCTTCACTTGCCTTAGTTCTCACCCATCCTCAGGATGGCTTCCTCGATTGCTTTCAACAACATTTGGGCCATAAACCTTATCTCTTTATCATCTCGGTGGGTTTTATTTCTAATTCAAACTCCAGAATTTTGAAACCACTTTTCTCGAAAGTACCCATGCGCCTTGTTGTGATAAATAAAACATCCTTCACCTACCGGTATGGGACATGTCTTAATTTTATCAGAACCGCATGTAGTTCTCGAATGTTGAGGGATTTTGACCAAGGCATAGGGCTTGTTTCTTCGCGGATGGACTAGTTCAACTCCTAATCTCTTTAGAATTTGCCTATAGTTGCTACTGGATGTTCATATTATTGCAAGATCCTTCTCAAGATCAAGACACCCTGCAATAGTATCCTGTGCAAACGAATATTATGAAATCTCAATGAAAAATCAGACTAATCAAGAGACCTGGTTTGGGAGATGGCGCTTTTATATCTTCAAGCGATCTCATATTCTTGTTATTTAATCTGGCTTGTGGAAGGGCTTTGGATAGTTTGAGCTCTGGCTTAAACTCAAGGTAATAGAGCTTCCCAACTAATCGCCACCGATGGGGCTCTCTTTCTATTTAGGAGGGCTAGTCCAAGGGAGATCGCCCCTATGTAATCTGGATTTCTAAAGGGCCAAAGGTATGAAAGATCAAAGTGATAGGTTCCCTTTACAGACTACTGCCAAAGATGAGATAGTCAAGAAGAATGTCTTCCATCGGATGGCACCTCGCTTACAGACAAGACAAGTAAACTAGAAAATGTGCTTGCAAAGGGTTATTAGTAATTTCTACAATTAATGACTATCTTCAAATATATATATGAGTAATGATTAGATATAATTATCGACGTAAGTCAATGATTATCAAACAAAGACAAAATCACTTCTTCAATAAGTACATCAAGAGACAGAGCATTCAATGTGCAAATCAATCCTTTTATTATATCAACATGCAACAAATATCTCAAATTAGCTCATACAAGTAATGTTGCTGTGTCACCTATATTATTGTTGCTATGGATGTGACGCCAAGCACTAATCAATAGGTCAAAAATGAAGACAAAGAGTAAAACGCTTTCTTCAATAAGCTTACGTATTTTACCTAATAACTCAAATTGCCCAACTTCAAGATAGATGATAAATGCCGCTAAACGCTAAAAGCATAAACAGAGATCTAAAAGGTGTGACGTAACCTATAATGTTGCTACATGCAAATTAGGGTTAGCTAGCCAAGAAGTGACGTGCTTTGACAAATTCAACCAATAAAAAGTTATGAAACCCCATGGCTATGAAGAGATAAACTCAACCGCACCTTTTATCCAAGCAAAGATTTAAATAGAGCAAAACGTCAACATTGTGGTTAAGCTAAAGTCGCTTAAGCATGCTAGGTTAGTTAGGGTTTCAATTTTGAGAGTGTTTGCTATTTAAGGTAGCCAAACAAGCTCAAGAAGGTTTCTAGACTAGTGCCTTGGGTTAATGGAGTCAAAATGAGGTGAGACTAATAGCTTGGAAGGCTTTAACTCAAAGACAAGATAATTAGGGTTTAATGGTGGCAGTGGCAAGGCCAGCAAACTAAAACCCTAAGGAGAAAAAAAGGCTTACCCAGTGTAGCTAAGGCTAGGCCTAAAGTTTCTTCTTCTTCTCTCTTTGAGACTTGTTTGACAAACGGCTAGCTTAAGAGCACAAATCTAGGTCTAAAAAGATGTTGTTTCTCATAAGTTTTCAAAACCCTCTAGAAGTAAAACCCTAGGTGTAAACTTAATTAGGCCTAGGGACGCCTCTCTTCTTCAATTTGTGCTTAAAACTAACTCAAGATAAGAGGGAATCTTAGTGTAGCTATGGCTAGGTTGTAAAACTCCTTCAAATCAAATGGCTATAAGTTTCTATCTTATGGGGACACAGCCACAACCTACTTGTGTTGGCTCCTAGGGTTTCAAGAATTAAGCAAATGACAACAAGATAACAATTAATGCAAGATGTTAAATCAAAGAACCATTCATTCAAGAAGTTTTGATGAAAAATAATTTACAAGATCATGAAGAAAGCATAATCCACACCCTAGTTGTAAACCTTCCAATGAATAAAAGCACCAATTGCCAAAAAATAGTCCTCCAAGAAGTTAAGTACCACCCAAGAGAAGAAGAAACCAAGACAAAAGATTAGAAATGTATCTCCCCAAGAGTATGTTGTGTTCTCGCTTTAAAATGAGGGAGAAAAACGGCCCCTCAATATATAGCGATACTTTGACCTTAATTTACAAAAATAGAATGTTAAAATTACATGGATGACATTACATTTTTCAATTAATTTGTCACTTCTATACATGCTAAAATGCTAAAATGAGCTAATAATGGAGACGCCGTGCCCCTTTGGAGACGTTGGCCCTTTAGGGCTAAATCATCATCCCGCAATCTTATCGCTAGTCTCCCCTTTGGGGCTCCCGTACCGCTATGTGCAAAACAAGCCCAACATGTCACCCTCTGCTCCAGAAAGTGTCCAAACTAGCCCTGGTGGCATCCAATCCATCTAGGCCAACGTCCCATCTACAAAGGACTGATCCCCATAGGCTGCCCTACTAAAACGTCTCCGATGAGGGAGGTATCCTTCTTCTCTGCGGTAATCGGGTTTCTCATTGCTACAAAACCTGCCCGGGTCAGCCATCCAAACGTCAATCTAATGGGCTCTTCAACCCCATGGAGGTCCGAATCGACGATCTCCCCATGTGTACCGGTCCCTTGGTACCGCCCTCACGCATGGTCTCCGCGACATCAAAGACTACGCCTCCGGGGCTCACGCCCTAGACATCATAGCAATGTAAATCACATTTCATCATTAAATTATCAATATATGCATAACATCCCCAACAAATCTCTAAGAGCTCAAAGACATTACACTGCACTCCACCTTGATACAAAGCTGGGTGGAAACCAAAAGGGCAACCTATTGGGATAATACCCACAAGAAAATGGAAAGTTTCCCTTAAAGGGTCATTCAAAACAAGGCATAGTGATGTGGTGATATGATTTTAGGGATGTTCAGTCATAGTCAGACCTAGGGCTAGTGTCCCTCTGTGGGTGCCTTTGTAGAGGCTAGTCAGACCGCCATGGATGCACTTTTTCCAAGCCCCTATTGTCTTTATCTTCTTTATTTGCATTTTTTTACTACAAGCCTTGACTTAAGAGGACACCGCCTTTGGCTTGGTGGCCGAGTCGACATTGCTACTCCACTAGTATCTTCAGTAAATGAGAAAGGTCACCTTCGCGGATGAGACCCTCTTTCTTTTGGCCATGTAACCAAAGGTCACCACCGGGTTTGCGACCGGATTGTGGCAATGTCATACCGCTTAAATACCTATGAACATAATGGGTCATTGCGGATGAGACCTCCCATCCTCTTTGGTTAGGTCTCTGTATTTATTTATTTTATCATTTTCTTTAGGGTCCCTAGTTTCTTATCGAGAGTCTTTTTATTGCCTTCCCGGGATCCTGCATGGCATCTCTAGGTTTTCATTTTTCCTATGGTTTTATCTTTACCACCGCTTTTACCCCCGGCCTTTAGCCCCTTCTTCCCACAAGACAAGATGTACCCTCGAAGGTCATCCTAATGGCCAAACTAGGGAAATGGGATGGATGAGCTGGTTTTAAGATGTGCGATAATGGGGAGCGGATGATGGTTCTCGCAAACCCCTCAGGATAACTAAAACTCCACGTAATACCAATCTCATAAGCCACCCTATCAATTATCCCAACAATGGTCAAGTAGATTAGTGTAAGATCCGCGCTATCCGAAATGAAAGAGATCTAATGGTCACATAAGAAGGTTATGTAATGATCAAATATGACACATACCATGATACCTCGTGACCAATTACCTCATGAAGTAAGAGTCCTCTCTCACGCAAGCCTGTGCCTCTGTAGGTGATGGAAGTCGGTATCACTGATAGGACAAGGTCAATGAGAAGAAGAGATGGCCCTCCAGTTATGCTCAGTCGCCCTCAGCTTCCTGCATCTACGTCTAGGGACCATGTGGGCCTCGGGACATGATCTCCTAGTTATCCCTAGATATCGGGGATAATGTGTCTCATCTCCCACCAAAGCAACATCCTTTTTCAGCAGATCATTTAATGGTTTTATCCTCTCAGCGAAATTTGGCACAAATTTGTGGATGAAGTTGATTTTTCCAAGAAAAGATTGTAGGGATTTATTGTTGACCGGAGGGCGGATATCCTTTATTGATTGGACTCTTTTAGGATCAATGAAGAATCCTCCTAGTGAGGCCACGTGTCCCAAAAAAATTTCTTCATCAATCCCAAAAACAAACTTTAGGATTCAAAGGACATAACATACTTCCTCGCATTGTTCAAAAACAGTTCTGAGGTGGGAGAGATGGCTCACCTCTTTTACTCACCA
>SNQJ01S0073301.1:25914-61561 GCA_010110895.2 Picea sitchensis | reverse complement strand
TTGTTTTGGTCTCTCGATTTACAAGGTAAAATTTGCCCCTTTTACACAACAACCACTTTTATGTTTGAAAATTAAAATCTAAATATGTAGACAGGTGTAACATTATCTAAGACATCTTCACACACTTGAATCACTCAAATTGCAGGTGTGTTAAGACTTGGGCATGCATGTTTTTGAATCCTGGCACACATTTATGCACAAGGGAATAAATTACAATTTAAAAGAAAAACAAGTATTATTCTCATTCATGTATTGCATTTTAGTATTTCTAGGTCTTGGACATTTTGATTTGTTTGTTTATTTATTCAATTATTAATATTCATTCATGTATGTTAGTCAATGGCTTACATTTACCAATCACTAAGTCTAAATTGTCACCTATATTTGTATTATTCGTTTAGGATATTAGTAATATATCCTCAAGTGATGACTAATGATTTAGTTAAGATTTCCTAGCCTAGTCATCATGCATGATTTTAGGATCTAGAGCAAATCTCTCTATGAGGTGGCATCACCCATTGTACTATAAATATGTAACATTGGAGTGAATACAATGAGTGTTGGCTAGTGAGCCTTTTCCACCATGTTGTTGTTCTTGTCTATATTTTATCAATTGGTATCAGAGCTTATTTATTTTATCAATTGGTATCAGAGCAATGGTGAAAAGATGATGAAAATATAAGAGCTCTTATGGTCTTAAGGGCCTGGTAGTCTTGAGATGCATGGTAGTTTTCCATGGAAGATATTGAAGTTGAAATGCGAAGAGGAGAATGAACAACAAAGAAAAGGAGAAGCAAAGAGGATAAGTCAGAAAAAGGAAATAGAAATGAAGTTGCTTATGCCAACAAACTGCACATTAAGGAGTCAATGAATGGTGAGCTGCAAAAAAAAAAATAGGAGAGATTGTTGCTATGTTGGATCGACATCATGAATATAAACTACGATCTAAATGGATCTCAATGCCATGAATGTGAAGGTATGCAATATTTCTTAGAAAACAAAATAAAGTGAAATGCGAGTCTGTGGAGAGCCAACATCTGCATCAACAATTGGACTCGATGTCTAGAATTTTCTTTTGAAAGTAATGGGGTCTTATTTCAAGTAATCTGAAAAAAAAAATTGGTTTCTGGTGTTGTATACCTCATCTCTTTGATCATGAATGTTGTTTATCTTCAAGCACAAGAAGAAAACAAAGAAATATGTTCAATATTTTGTGATCCACATCCTCAAACATTTTCTCTAGCTACCTACACACAGAACATTAGACAATCCATGTGAGATTTTATGCACTACATTTTTTTAGTTGTTCAACTTAGAAACATGGAGGAAAATCAACAAAATTGCATAATTTGAATTCGAAGTGGCCTGCTCAGATCTGCATTTGCATTTTCGCCCATCCCCTTTCTGTGCGTCAATATGAGAAATCACAACCCTTCCCTTATTGATCTTATCCATATTTAACGATTGTCATTTGTCTTCTATTGGTCGCCTGTTCATACTGTTGTTTGCAAGATTCGCTCACAAATTCAAACCCATGACCATTCTACGGATCGACGCAGAGATCTCAATTATATGAATTTTTTGTAGTGAATCTCAACCGGATTTGTTTTCGGCAGCTGTCAATGGTAGAGGGTTCGTGATTTATTTTTTTTGTTGAGACACCAAAAACCCTCGGGGCCAACACAGTTATGTACAACTTGATGTGAAGAGTCTGTGCGTAGATATGGTGCATAGGCTTGTAGATGAATAAATTTGTGATCATCCATGGAGTTATGGGTTTTATTTTTGTGCACATATTTTATTGGATGGGAAGTCACTGCAAAGTCCATTCTACTTCAAAAATGGTCAAAGTCTCATTGTAACCACTTGACTGAGCATTTTAACAAAAAAAAAATTGGGCTCGAGCCAAGGCATGGCTGGAACCCTCGTTTCTTCTCGAAAAAAAAAAATCATGTGAAAACCCCAAATTCATGACCAAGATTGATTGTGCTTCTTCATCAACAAAATAGTTGAAATTTTTTAAAGCCTGGAGGCACAAAACTGCCTTGGTTGTGTTTTTTCGATGGTTCTCTGTATAGACCAATAAATTGAAGCTCCATTGTTTTCCTGCATACCTATTCTACTCTATGCTTGTTCTGAATGATTTGGTGTATAATTATTGCATGTATCAGCAATCAAACCTCATGCTTGTACAACCTAGATCTAGTATGAGAACTAGTGCAATCTAGTGATCTGGTGTAATCTAGTGATAATGATGACAACATCCCACTAGTAAATAGAGAGATCTATATTCTTTCAACATGGTAAGGCCAGTGTCAAATGAAGGAGAAATTTCGATCTTGATCAAAGGCGAAAGATTGATCGAGAGCCGCAGGATGAAGCAAAGCAACAAAAAAAAAATTCATCATTAAGGTGAGTGAATTTAATATGTTTTCCATTAGTAAATGAGAATGAGCATTAGTGACAATGAGAAGGGGGATTTGTGTGTTTTGGAATTTAAAAGGATATCTTGAGTGGGTATTTGTCATTTTTGTCAAATTTTCATTAGTGAGAACTCTTGTTTAATTTTTCAAATGCTATATGGAGAAATTTGAAGATCAATTCAACTTTGTAAGAATCAAATATAAGTTGAATTGTATTGTAAATGATGGGTTCATCATTGTGGTTGCAAAGAGGATATATTAATAAAATCATTTTTTTGTTGGTCGCTCTCATCCTAGACCTGTCCTGAAATTGAATAAGGGGGTCTAAGGACATTGTCATCATGTGCAGTGGTGAATGTTTTCATGGTTGCTTTATGTAATGTTTTATGTCTAGTTTTGACATAAGTACACTTACAATTTTTCATACGACTATACACACATGGCCTTCCGAGCAAGTTAATTCAAGCACACAATTAACATTAGTGAAGTACAAGCAATCAAAGAACATATGATCAAACATCTATGGATAGAACATTCTCAAGCATTCAAGTCGTCAACCACATCAGTAGTGGACAAATCAAAGTTTTCGAACTCAACACATCATGGATCATTTGAAGTTAAATTGTAACTTGCAAACAATATTTGTTGTAAGATTACTTGATCAAGTTGATTTGTACTAGAAATAGTGTATTTGTAAGTGTAATAAAGTTGAGCTGAATTGAATTTGTCATAAGGTGCATTTTCAGCTAAGCCCGACACCTAAGATTCATTGTAATTTTTGAGTCGAAATTGAAAAGGTTGAGTGGTTAAAACTCAAATCATTGTAAACATAACACTTTGTATGAATTTTTGGTGGTAACCGAAATCCTCATCTTCCTGGAAGCAAGTTCAAGAAAGGAAAGTTAAAGTGAGCGTGAAGTTCAAGTGAGTGATTCAAGTGAGCGAGTTGTAGATAAGCCTTCTTCTGTTGAGTCAAATTGTAATAAGGATCTACCTGCACAAGGAGACCTCCTTTAGTGTTTTGAAATGGCTCAAAGTCTCAAATTATTAGAGTTACTAAACACTCTAATAAACACCACTCAAGACAACACAGTGATATTGAACAAAACAACTCTTCAATCAGTGCTAACTTGTTTGAAAGTGACACAAGATAAAGTTAGACTTCTTCAATCTCTATCCCAACTATTTAATGATGAGTTGACTGATCTCAAAAATCAACAGCCAATGAAGTGTTCTGAACTAGTTTATGTTCAGCACAATCCTCTCTATGATGATGATGGTGATGTTTTTAATCAACAACCAATGAAGGAGAAACTCAATAAGACAACTTCAAATGTAGACAAAGACGATGCTATTCTTGAACCTACATTTCAAGAGTTTTCTTTTGACTTCAGTGAAGAAAACATTTTAATGCTGCAACAACATGCAGTAAATCCACTTCCATGGATTTCAAAGCAACAGGTTCAAAATACTCTTTCCAAGCCCATCATCAGACCTTGGGAAAAAATCATCTACAACAAGAATAGAACAAGACTTGTATATGACAAGGAAGTTACCTTTCATATTCCTGATTATTCAAGACCAATCAAGTTCCAAAGTGTTGGATTCCTTCAAGAAGATTCACTTTCACATGTTCCAGTTCAACATCAGAATGATAAGTGTCAACATTGTAATCGAGTTGGTCACAAGGAGAATCAATGTTTTGTTCTCCATCCTTGCCAGCATTGTGGCAAGCATAACCATTCTTCAGACAGATGTTCAACACTGAAGAAACCTGCAAGATTGAAAATTCACTATGAGTGGATTGATCCTTGGCAGTGGTCATCAACAACCAAGCGATTATATAAGTCTTACCGAAGAATTAAATCTCGAGTAAAGACCAATCTTGTAGCACATAAATTTTTTATACCTCACATAAGTGGTCCCCTTATGGCGTATATTTCGAGCATGGCCCTCATGGGATGAGATAACATGTGGTTTTTTCTGCATGCCCACTTTTTGTTGTACTCGAGTGGAAAAAGTATGGTACTCTCTTGAACCTAGAAGGGGGGAGTACAATGATGTAACTCTCATGCACCTTAAGGGGGGGGAGTTCAAAATTCCAGTGAGGATGGTTCATGAAACCACTTGTGGTCTCTCCTTTCAACTGAAAAAGGGGGGAATTGATGATGGAATTGAAAATGGTTGTCAGACAAAATGTTTCGACAACAACAAACATCAAGTATGCCAGATGGGCATGAAATTTTCCAAATGGGAAACTGTGGTCTGTAGATGACAGACTTTGGTAGCATTATGGTTCAATAAGTTTAAGTTGAATCATAAATATTTTGGATGTTAATTTTGATTATGAGAGAAATGATGTGGACATTTGGTTCACATAGATGGCCATTTGACCTAGCAGAGGAAAAGAGGATCCTTCTGCATTGCAGCTTGGCATTTGATTGAGTTGTCAGGCATTTTCATGGATGTGTTAGACTAGAATCTTATTCACTTCTCTTGGTTCGCTCTCATCAGATTGGAGTTTACATTAAGTAAACAATTTGCATGCATTCTGGCTCACATGATTACATAGTGATATTTTCCAGAGATGGCGGAATTTGGCAGGATTATGGTTCAATGACTTGCAATTGAATCATGCACATTATACATTGGGATGTTGTTGGACACCTAAAAGTGTCACAATTGGTTAGTGGTTATCCAAAAACCATCAGATACATGGTATCAATTGGTTAGTGATCATCCCAAACCATAGATTCAGAGAGCACTTTAGTGATACATTGATATTAGAGTGGTGATACTACATGTTCACCAATTAGCAGAAGACATCATATTCTTCTAGCCCAAATACTTGGCAAAATGATCAAATTGTCAAGAAATCAGGAAATGTTCAGATATTGCAGTTTTTCACTTCCATATCTTAACTCTCTTCTAGTTCATTTCAGATGAACCATTCAACATCCAGATTGGTGGTTTTTTAGGCAGTTCTTCATTGAGGCTCAACTCAGGAGTTTTAGTATGAAGACTTGGAATTGATACCATTTTATGCCTAATTGTTGGTATTATTGATCGGACTTGTGATTGAGGGGGGGATTGTTAGCCTATGGCTTACCTTTACCAATCACTAAGTCTAAATTGTCACCTATATTTGTATTATTCATTTAGGATATTAGTAATAATCCTCAAGTGATGACTAATGATTTAGTTAAGATTGCCTAGCTTAGTCATCATGCATGATTTTAGGATCTAGGGCAAATCTCTCTATGAGGTGGCATCACCCATTGTACTATAAATATGTAACATTGGAGTGAATACAATGAGTGTTGGCTAGTGAGCCTTTTCCGCCATGTTGTTTTTCTTGTCTATATTTTATCAATTGGTATCAGAGCTTCTTTATTTTATCAATGTAACCTTGTATTTTATGATTATTTCAGCAGGTGTTTGCAATGAAAATAAAACTAACAACTAGCCTATGTGTGATGTGGTTGTACAATATCTTGCCTCATTGACCTCATGGACCCAGGTAGTTAGTACCCATTTTTCCATTTTAGTTAGTGTCTTTGCACAATTGCCAAATATTCATGTGTATTTCAACCCTTTACTAAATTATGGGCACAAATCATGCTAGTATGCATTGTTTAGAGTTAACAACAAATAAATAGTCCTATAAATTGTAAATTAACAACACTATACATTGATATTTCTTCCAAGGGTGTGCATTTCTCATCATGCCCTATTTGCATACATTTTTATGCATTTTTTCCTTTATGCTTTTTGTTTTTCATTTACAAGGAAGCTTTTATCCTTTACGCATGCTAGAGGGTTTTAGGTTTAAAATTGCACATATAAACTATGAAAATATGTAAAATGATAATATCCAAACTCCACAATTTGAGCCACTCAATTTGGAGGTCATATGAGTCATAAGTGTGCATTTTACAATAAGATGGTTTTACCCTCCATTTTACAAAAGGTCTTGAATCTTGGTTCAAGGTAGAAGTCCTTAGTCCTTTTAAAATGCACTTTGAATGAAATATATATATTTTGAATGTTATTAACTTCACCCCAAGTCCTAGATCACTAAATTTGGAGCTATATAGAAGCATGGGCCTGCATTTTCATTAGGTCACTTTCTATTGTTGGTCTCTCAATTTACAAGGTAGACTTTGCCTCTTTTACAAAGAATCCACTTTTATGTTTGAAAATGAAAATATAAATATGTATATAGTTGTAAAATTATCTAAGACACACTCAAAAACATGAATCATTCAAATTCCATGTGTGCAAAGACTTGGGCGTGCATTGTTTTGAAGCCTGGTGTGTATTTCTGCACAAATGCAAAAATTATAGTTTAAAAGAAAAACAATTATTTTTCCCATTAAATAATTTCATTTTAGTCTATATAGGTCTCGTGCATGTTTATTTGTATGTTTATTTATTTAATTATTAATATTCAGTCATATAACCTTGTATTTTCTAATGATTTCAGCAGGTCTTCACAATGGAAATGCAACTAACAACTAGCTTATGTGTGATGTGGTTGTACAAGATCCTACCTCATCGAGCTCATGGACCTAGGTATTTAGTACCCATTTTTCCATTTTAGTTAGTGTCTTTGCACAGTTGCCAAATATTTATGTGTATTTCAACCCTTTACTAAATTCTAGGCACAAATCACCCTAGTATGCATTCTTTAGGGTTTATAACAATCTATAGTCCTACAAATTTTAAATTAACAAAAAAATATATAGTTTTTTCTTCCAAAATATATATAATCACTAAATTTGGAGCTATATAGAATCATGGGCATGCATTTCCATTAGGTCATTTTCTATTGTTTTGGTGTCTCAATTTACAAGGTAGAATTTGCCCCTTTTACACAGCATCCACTTTTATCTTTTCAAATGAAACTATAAATATGTAGACAAGTGTAACATTATTTAAGACACCCTCACAAACTTGAATCATTCAAATTGTGGGTGTGCAAATACTTCGACATGCACGTTTTTGAATCCTAGCGTGCATTTTTGCACAAGGACATAAATTACAGTTTAAAATAAAAACAAGTATTTTTCTCATTCATGTATTGAATTTTGGTATGTCTAGGTCTCATATATGTTGATTTGTCTATTTATTTATTTAATTATTAATATTCAGTCATATAACCTTGTATTTTCTGATGATCTCAATAGGTCTTCGCAATGGAAATGCAACTAACAACTAGCCTATGTGTGATATGGTCATACAAGCACTTGCCTCATTGACCTCATGGATCCAGGTACTCAGTACTCATTTTTCCATTTAGTTAGTGTCTTTGCACATTTTTCAAATATTCATGTGTATTTCAACCATTTACTAAATTCTGGGCACAAATCACCCTAATATGCATTATTTAGGTCACTTTCTACTATTTTGGTCTCTCAATTTAAAAGGTAGACTTTGCCTCTTTTACACAGCATCCACTTTTATGTTTGCAAATGAAAATATAAATATGTAGACAGTTGTAACATTATCTAAGACACCCTAAAAAACTTGAATCATTTAAATTGTAGGTGTGTAAAGACTTGGGCATGCTTTGTTTTTATGCCTCATGTGCATTTCTGCACAAAGTTTAAAATAAAAACAAGTGTTTTTCTCATTCAAGTATTTCATTTTAGTCCTTCTATGTATCATAAATGTTGAGTTGTCTATTTATTTATTTATTTATTAATATTCAGTCATATATTCTTATATTTTCTAATGATTTCAGCAGGTCTTCACAATGGAAATGAAACTAACAACTAGTCGATATGTGATGTGGATGTACAGGCTCCTACCTCATCGAGCTCATGGACCTAGGTAGTTAGTACCCATTTTTCCATTTTAGTTAGCATATTTGCACATTTGCTAAAGATTCATGTGTATTTCAATGCTTTACTAAATTATGGGCACAAATCACCCTAGTATGCATTCTTTAGAATTTACAACAAATCCATGGTCCTGTAACTTATAAATTAACAACACCATACATGTATTGTTCTTCCAAGGGTGTGCATTTATCATCATGCCCTATTTTCATGCATTTTTAGGAATTTTTCCGTTTATGCATTTTTTTTTATTTACAGGGCAACTTTTAGCCTTTACTCACACTAGAGGGTTTTTGGTTTCAAATTTCACATCAAAAGTGTGAATAGATGTAAAATGATAAAATACAAACTTCACAATTTGAACCACTCAATTTGGAGGTCATATGACTCTTAGGCGTGCATTTTTGTTGGAATATTGAGAGGGGGGGTGAATTTTTAGGAAATGAAAGACACATCCACACTAATCCTAGCAGAAGAGAAGAAGAATTAAATCAAGAACATAAATGAAACAAGCAATCACACAGTACACTGATATTTTACCCTAGAACTATTAATTGGGATAAACCACCATTCCTTTGAGCATTCTTCTCTCTTGTTGTATTATTCAATTAGAATAAAAGGTTACATGTCTAACATTGGTCCACACCTAAGACACAATCAACATCATACCTTCTTGCATGTGCAAAAACAACCCTGTAGCCAATTCGGATTACATATGCATGACCAACAACCAATACCTACACATACATTAACCTGCATAAGTGTATTACAACATTACATGATTATCCTTTGCGGCCTTACAATGCGCCTCTTTATAGGATTTACAAGAGGAAAAACCCTAAATATTGGTGCCCAAAAATGGTTACAAATCCATGCATATCATTGGATACAAATCTCACAAATCCCAGGATTTTGTTACAGTCAGGTTACCGGTCGACCACCAATCTCCCTTCATTTGGTCTCTCGTCTATTGTCTCATGCCCTCACTTCAACCTCTTGTCGGTTGACTTGTTGTCAATATCTTCGACTTCGAATTTTCCCGGTCGACTTCCTCGACCTTCAACTTGTTGTCGATCCACCTTGACCTTCGACCATCATTCGATATACCTTGACTCGATTTTCACTGCAAAGAATATAAAAGCCCACCATCCTCCCACTTGTTTTATTCTTTGGTAAAACAAGAGATTCCTAAACTTTCATTCACAAACCTAAGGCATCAATTCCCATTGTCTCTCTGCACCAAGAGAAATTCATATCACTTGTAGACTTGGTCAACAAGTCTACTATGTTTTCCAACATGTCTACTTTCTCCAGTAGCACCTTGTTTCTTTCCACCATATCTCTCACAAAATGGTATTGTACATCAATGTGCTTAATCTTTGAATGATAAGAAGTGTTCTTTGCCAGAAATATTTTTCTTTGACTATCGCAACTTACCTTCATAGCTCTCTGCTCAAACCTGATCCTTGAACACAACCTTTGAAGCCATACCACTTCTTTTCTTCCATGAGTGGCCGCCATGTATTCAACTTCTATTGTTGATAAGGCCACAACTGCCTATCGCTTACTCATCCAACTTATTGCTCTATCGAACATCTTGAAGACATATCCATTGGTCAACCTCCATTGATCCATATCTCTAGCCTAGTCAGCGTCGATAAATCCATGTACATCTACTTTACCACTGTCACCTTTAGGTATTCCTTGGTAGCATATAGCATAGTCCTTTGTGCCACACAAATACCTGAATACTCTCTTGACAGTTTTCTAGAGATCCTTGCCAGGTGTTGACGTGTACCTACTCAACACTCCCATTGCATCAGAAATGTCTGGTCGAGTGAAGACCATCACATACATTAGACTATCAACAACACTTACATAGGGAACACGTTCCATGTCTTCTATTTCTTCCTTTGTATTTGGACATTATTCAACAGTAAGACTTGCTCTCACTGGAATTGGCACCTTCATCGTTTTGTAGTTCTACATGTTGAATCATTTTAGAATTATTTCAATGTACTTCATCTTATTCAACCAAATATTTCTAGCAGATCGATCTCTCTTAATCTCCATTACCATAATGAAGTTAGTTGCATTGAGATCCTTCATGTTGAACTTGGAGGATAGGTGCTTCTTCACCTCCTTTATTGTGTCCATGTTGTTTCTAATCAACAACATGTCATCGACATACAAAGCTACATATATGAAATGCCCACCTGCTTCCTTGGAATATATGCAGCGATCATCTTTGCTTCTCACAAATCCCAAACTAAGGATGTAACTGTCAAACTTATGGTACCACATCCTTGGAAATTTATTTAGACCATAAAGGGATCTTTTGATTTTTCACACCAACTCTTTCTTTCCCTTTACTACAAATCCTTCAGGTTGTTTCATGTAGATTTCTTCTTTGAGGTCCCCATGTAGGAAATTTATCTTGACATCCATCTGTTCTATATCCAGATCGAATGTTTCACCTAGATACATTAGTAATCTAATGGAATTTAGTTTTGCAAAAGGGGAAAAAATATCACCGAAGTCGACTCCCTCGACTTGGGAATAACCTTTCACTACCAATTGAGCTTTGAACTTCCTGACTTGTCCCGTGACATTCATCTTCTTCTTGAACACCCACTTTCTACCAATGGGCTTCCTTCCACTAGGTAACTTGACTAAATTCCATGTCTCATTATTGTACAAGGATTCCATATCTTCGACCATGGAATCCTTCTAGAGTTTACCCTCTGTTGAGTTGACTACCTCACCAATCAACTTCGGCTCATTGTCGATGGCAGTTAGCACAAATGAAATGTTATCACATATAGTTTTCAAGGGCAGCAGCTCATCTGAATTCATGGTCTACATAGGAAGTGTCCGAGCACAGCATGCAGAGCAACTCATTTCAAGCTTAAAATACAAACTAACGGGCTTAGTTTTCAATGGCGGAAGTCCCCTGTGAAGTTCATACTAGTGGCTCCTGGGTATTTGAAACTGTAGAGTTGCGCAAAGTATAGTTCCAAAGATAAGGGTCTGAAGTCCCAAAACCCCGAAGTAAGTATGAGCCATTGATTTTGAAGAGGATAGGTGGCAGTTGATCCAAGCGTTCGGGGAAATGAAATTTGGGAGTTTCGAAGTGAGAAATGCATAAAGCCTCTGAAGATACGAAGACAGAACTCTCGAAGCAGTCATTGACCATTGATCTCAAATTCAGCAGGGAATCGTTGATCTTAGCGGCAGTGCCCCCCAAAGTGACAAAGTGCCCAAAGTGTCGAAGTGCCCGAAGTCCTAAAGTGCCTAAAGTCCCAAAGTGCCTGAAGTCCCAAAGGTCCGAAGTGAATTTGAGTCATTGATCAGCAAGAGCCACATGTCATCAAATCCATAGCTCCGAGTAAAAGCGCATGGAGGAAGACGAGGTTTGAGATTTATTTTCCCTGAAGCCCAGAGACCCGAGATGGATCTCGCCCATCCAAATCCAGGAGCCACATGTCATCATATCCCTAGCTCCAAAGTTTTTTCTTGAGGAAAATATAGTTCAAAGTTTGAAAGGTCTGAAGCCTAAATTGCAAAGAAAATCTTGCCCGTCAATTCGAAAGGGAATATCTGATTCATTGATCTGAGGAGGGAAGATTTGAGTCATTGATTGTAAATCCTCACCCAAGATCATGAGATCGATGACCACAGTCCATTGTGGGGACACAACATGCTTGGGCGATAATTTTCTTGAGCAGTCCCGCAAAAGAAACCATGGTAAGTCAAATGTGCTACGTGGAGAAAGGGGATGGATTGTGGGCCCAAAAGTGGTTTTAGCCCAAACCACTTTTTAGGGGCCCAACAATAGTGTGTTTATATGGTGTCATATCCAAGAGCACCACATGGCCACCCTCTGAGAATATAATCTCATTGATTTCCAGAGAAAAGGTAGTTAATGAAAGTAGAGTCGGTGGTTGAAACCTCAGCTCAATCCATAAATGGAAGGCATGGAAGGCCCGGCCGTGGGGACTGAACTGTCAGCCCGTGGTACCCTTGTGGAGAAATTTTCCTATAGGCCCATTCTTATATAAATTTGCATCTGACAGGAGGATACATGCACAGTGTGACAGAAGATTGCTCAGATGCAAATCTTTGAATGAGAAAGCCAGATCACGCTCCTGAGGGTCGTGGGCAGTTCAGAGTATAAATAGATAGTTTTAATATTTTTTTATGGTCGTCAACTAGTTTAGCAGAGCTCCCTATTTTGTAATGTTTTGATGCCAAAATTGTTCTCCGGTTATGTATAAAATTTGAGACTTTCATATTAATATAAGTCAACCTCTTTTCATCTATTTGTAAAAACTGTGCTAAAACACTCGGGCATGGAGGATCCATTCAAGGGTTGTTTTTTTGTTGTAATGTAGGTTTGATTGCAGTGGTGTCATGACTAGTTTTAGTCATCTTCCTTGTGATCTTTTTCCATCTTACACTGAATGGCTCGGGCATGGAGGATCTAGTCGAGTTGTTTTAGCTGCATGGTGATGTAGGTTTATCATTGTGTTGTTGTGACTGTGTTGTTTGGACATATTTCAGAGTCTGAAACTTGAGCTTAAGAGTGATATTGAGTTGGATTTTTTCTTCTCCAAGTTTCTTGAAGACCTTATGCCCATAGCAGTGTTGTCCACCTTTATTACTAAGTCTTCCCTCTGCTCACACTTAAACTCAATTCACTAACTGAAGTTAGTTGTGGTCCTCACTTCCCTCTACATTTCTTGTCCAGTTTTGTGTTGAACATCATTCATATATTGAGTTTTGTTGATTGACCTCCACTCATATAAACCAAAAATCCACCAAAAAAATCTTATGGGTACTGGGCTCATCCTTTCGCAATTTGAGGGTGACTATCAGTGATAACATTCTTGGACAAAACTCAATATATGAATGATGTTCAACACAGAACTGGACAAGAAATGTATAGGGAAGTGAGGGCCACAACTAGCTTCAGTCAGTGAATTGAGTTTAAGTGTGAGCAGAGGGAAGACTTAGTAACAAAGGAAAACAATATTGTTATGGGCATCAGGCCTTCAAGAAAATTGGATAAGAAACACTCAGACTCAAGATCACTCTTAAGCTCAAGTTTTAGACACTAAAATATGTCCAAACAACACAGTCACTACAACACAATTTTCAAACCTACATCACCATACAGCTACAACAACTCGACTAGATCCTCCATGCCCGAGCCATTTAGTGTAAGAGGGAAAAAGATCACAAGGAATATGACTAAAACTGGTCACGATACTGCTGCAATCAAACCTACATTACAACAACATAACAAACCTCGACTGGATCCTCCATGCCCAAGTGTTTTAGAATAGTTTTTACAAAGAGATGAAAAGAGGTTGACTTGTATTAATTTGAAAGTCTCAAATCTTATACATAACTAGAGAACAATTATGGCATCAAAACATTAAAAAATAGGGAGCTCTGCTCAACTAGTTGATGACCATAACAAAATATTAAAACTATCTATTTATACTTTGAACTGCCCACGACCCTCAGGAGTGTGATCTGGACTTCTCAGTCAAATCTTTGCATCTGAGAAGTCTTTTGTCAGACTCTGCATGTATCTTTCTGTTAAACGCAAATTCAGCTCGGCATGGGCCTATAGGAAAATCTATCCATAGGGGTACCACGGGCTAATGGTTCAGTCCCCACGATCGGGCCTTCCATGCCTTCCATTTATGGATTGAGCCGAGGTTTCAACCACCGGCTCTACTTTCATTAACTATCTTTTCTCAGGAAATCAATGAGATTAAATTCTCAGGGGGTGGCCATGTGGTGCTCTTGAATAGGACACCATATAAACACATGATTGTGGGGCTACTCAAAAGTGGTTTGGGCTCAGACTGCTTTTGGGCCCACAATCCATCTCCTTTCGCCATGTAACACATTTGACTTACCATGGTTTTGATTGTGGGACTGCTCAAGAAAATTATCGCCTGAACATGTTGTGTCCCTATAATGGACTGTGGCCTTCGATCTCGTGATCTTGGGTGAGGATTTACAATCAACGACTCAAATATTCCCTCCTCAGATCAATGGATCAGATCTTCCCCTTTCAAATCGACGATCGAGATTTTCTTTGTGATTTGGGCTTTGGACCTTTCAAACTTCGAACTATATTTTCCCCAAGAAAAATATCCAGAGCTAGGGATCTGATGATGCATGGCTCCTGGATTTGGATGAGCGAGATCTATTTCGGGTCTCCGGGCTCCGGGGAAAACAAATCTCAAACCTCATCTTCCTCCATGCGCTTTTACCTAGAGCTATGGATCTGATGACACGTGGCTCTTGCTGATCAATGGCTCATATTTACTTCGGACCTTCGAGACTTTGGGCACTTTGGCACTTTGGGACTTCGAGCACTTTGGGACTTTGGGCACTTCAGCACTTTGGCACTTTGGGAGGCACTGCTGCTAAGATCAACGGATCCCTGCTGACTTTGAGATCAATGGTCCACGACTACTTCGGGAGTTTGGTCTTTGGCTCTTCGGAGTCTTTATGCACTTCTCACTTAGAAACTCTCGAATTTCATTTCTCCGAATGCTTGGATCAACTGCCACCTATCCCCTTCAAAATAAATAGCTCATACTTACTTCGGGGTTTCAGGACTTTGGACCCTTAGCTCTGGCACTATACTTTGCACAACTCGACAGTTTCGAATACCTAGGAGCCATTAGTATGAACTTCATAGGGGACTTCCACCATTGAAAACTAAGCCCGTTAGTTTGTATTTTAAGCTTGAAATGAGTTGCTTTGCATGCTGCGCTTGGATGCTTCCTATGCAGACCATGAATTCAAATGACCTGCTGCCCTTGACAACTATATTTGATAACATGCAGAATGGAAGTTAAGAGGATTATACCTCTCAACTAGTTTTCTTATTCGTTCTAACCTCCTTACCACCGAATTCAGTTGTTCCACCTCTTCCTCATATTCATTCGACTCGTTTCAATCATCTTCTTTGTTTAGTATTATTCTTGGTCTGAACACCTTCCTTAGGCTCAGAATTACCTCCAAATTCTTTGAATACCACATCTCAATTGTACATTGTTCTCCTTGATGCAGGATCCTAGAGCTTATATCCTTTCATCCCTTCTTTATATCCAATGAAAATATGTTTGAATGCCTTCTTGTCCAACTTGCTCCTCTTTTGCTTGGGAACATTGACAATTGCATCACATCTAAATACTTTGATATGTGCAACTGGAGGATTCTTACCAGACCATACCTCATTTGGTGTCATGTCAACTAGTGCCGAAAAAGGAGACATATTTACCATATATCTTGCAGTCTCAACTACCTCCACCCAAAATTCTTGTGCAAGCCCAACACCACTGAGCATGCGCATTGACTTATCCATCAATGTTCTGTTCATTCTCTCGAAAAATCCATTTTGTTGTGAGGTATATGGTGTGGTATTTTGGCTTTCTATGCCACACTGCTTACAGAACTGATCAAATTCCTTTCCAAAGAATTCACTGCCATTGTCATTCCTCGACACTTTAATCTTCTTTTCTGTTTGGTTTCCACAAGAGCTTTAAACTCCTTAAATATCTTGAAAACCTCTGATTTCTTCCTTAGGGAATATATCCATGCCTTTTCGGAGAAATCATCTATAAAGGAGACATAGTATAGGTATCCACCAAGTGAAGGCACTGTAACTAAGACAAATGCATCACTATGCACCAGTTATAGAATCCCATTTTCCCTTGTCTCTCCAGATGGGAACCTCACCTGACATTGTTTTCCATATATGCAATGTTCACAAAATTCGACTTCTAAACCACATCCAAGAAAACCTTTGACCATACCTTTGCTTTACATAGCTCAAAGTCCTTTTTATCCAATGTGTCCCATCCTCTCGTGCCATAACCTGGTCGAATCGACCTCATCATGTCTTATCGAGTCGGTTTGAACTGAATTGGCTTGAATCGATTCAATTTGTGTCGAAATCGAGTCAATTCAAGTCGTAGTCGAGTCAATTTCAGGAGCAATGATGTTTTTGCATCCAGTCAAGTTGACTTTTCCTAGCCACTTGTACAAGTTACCAATCCAAAATCCTTTCATTAATACCATCACACCTCTGAACATCTTTCAAGAATACTTATGAAACATAGTATGCATGATCCAGGTGGATATCGATGGCCACCCACCTATTCCAACTAGCTCAAAACAGTCTTCTGACAATTTACTATTTTTAGCAGTTTTTCGGTTCCTAAACTTTCGGGGCCATTTTGACGTCCTAAATAAAGTTTTTTCGGGATTGAACACCTCAATGATAGCCAAAGGATCTTATTTAGCCACCAAAATTAATATCATCGATGATACCTTTCCAATGAGCTATTTTTCACTCTAAACGTAGATTGTATGCCAAAGTTATGCCCCTGGGAAGTTGATACACCAAACTACCCAAAACAGGGTCTACAAAACTGTTGGCTTTTCATCTTCTGGGGTTAGGGTTTTGGATTTTATTTGTGTTAAAATGGCCTTTAGAGCCTCATTGTAATCATCTTCTTGTGAATATGAGTATCTATCACATCTCTTCTAAGAGATAAGTTTCCACCATTCTAGCGAGTCTTTCATTCTGTATTTCTATAGTTTTGTACATTATGCTTATTAATAGAAATTGTGTATAATTGTATCTCTGTGTTTATTGTTATATCTCTGCTATAAATTTGTTATATTATTGGATATATGATATACCTATGTATATTTCTTTTTTATATCTCCTCTCTCATTCCGTTCTGAAAATAATCTGAATCAATGCACACCTGCATCACTCATCTTCATAATAGATATCAGGTTTCTTGCCAAACCTGGAATGTGTAGCACACCTGGAAGGGTTATTTTCCTCTCATATTGTAGCTTCAGTCAGACTCTTCCTCGTCCAAAAATTCTGGTTGTCCAGACATCCCCCAAGAACACATCACCCCCATCATATTGTTCATACTCACAAAACCAGTCTTTATATGGTGTCATATGATAGGATGCTCCTGATTCGATCAACCAAACATCTTGATCTGTCTGTGTATTGGTCGATTCCAGGTAAACATCACCTCCTTTTTTTGAGGTCATCTTTCTCTCAGTTGATTGCTTCTCATCGGATCCAACACTGACTTTTGTTGCCTTCGACTTACAATCCTTTTTATAATGCCCAGCTTTACAGAATTTCCAACATCTCTATATCGATTAAACCGGGGATTTAGATCTACCCTTCGACTTGAAATTTATACTGTAGAATCTTCCTTTATATCTATCTATTGGTTGACCTCTCACTACTAGAGTATATTTTGTTGATCCTTCCATGTTCTTCCTTCTCATCTCTTCTGACAACATAGAAGCAACCACGTCCTCTAGTGCTAGTGTGGTTGTATTACTCCCAATATCCATGACTAAGCTATCCCAGGAGTCTAGCAAATAAAATAATAGGATGATACACTTCTCCTCATAAGTGATCTTAATATCCACACACGATAACTAGCTTAACATGGTATTAAGTGCATTTAAATGCTGAGTCACGGAACTTCTATCAGTGATCCTCAAAAGATACAATTTCTTTCTAAGAAACAACTTATTTACCATATATTTCGACTGGTATAAACTTCCTAGCTTGTCCCAATTTTTCTTGGCTAAATATTCACCCGAGATAGTCAGCAACACCAAATCTGCAAGACAAAGCCAAATCATACTTCTTTCTCTTCTTTCAATTTTATCCCATTCTTCCATCAACATGTTTGTCGGCTGGGTACCTAGAGATATGGTTGCCCATTATTCTCAATCCACAAGAAGATCTTCCATCTTAAGCTTCCAAAGCTCAAAATTCTGGCCATTGAATTTTTATATCTCTATTTTGGAACTGCTCACCATTATTTACCACGATATTTAACATAATTTATGACTTATGACTCTTACTGTACCTAGGTTTTAGTTCTCAAACTCAAGATTAAAAAATCAAGATCTGATATACTCGCCAGAGCATAACACCTCTCTGAACACTCACTTGTTAGGGAAAACATAAGCTATGATACCACATGTCAGGAAATGAAATACACTTCCACACTAATCCTAGTAGAGGAGAAGAAGAATTTAATCAAGAACGTAAATGAAACAAGCAATCACACAATACACCGAGATTTTACCCTAGAACCCTTAACTGGGAGAAACCGATATTCCTTTGAGCGTTTTGCTCTCTTGTTGTCTTATTCAATCTGAATAAAAGGTTACATGTCTAACCTTGGTCCACACCTAAGACACAATTGATATCATACCTTCTTTCATGTACAAGAACAACCCTGTATCCAATTGGGCTTACATATGCATTACCAACATCCTATTCCTACACATGCATTAACATGCATAAGTGCATTACAAGATTACATGATTAGCCTTTAAGTCCTTACAACATGCCTCTTTATAGGCTTTACAACATGGAAAACCCTAAATATTGGTTCCCAAAAATGCTTACAGATCCATGCATATCATTGGCTATAAATCCCGCAAATCCTAAGATTTTGTTACAGTCGACATATAAATCAGGTTACCAGTTGACTAACATTCACCCTTCATTTGGTCTCTAGTCATTCGTCTCATGCCTGCACTTTGATCTCTTTTTGGTTGACTTGTCATCGATATCTTCAACTTCGACTTTTCCCAGTCGACTTCCTTGACCTTCAACCATTAGTCGATCTACCTCAACTTGAATTTCACTGCAAATAATATAACAACCCAACATGAATCAGTATGAGCACTTTTACCACTTTTAACCACAATATATATATATATATATATATATCAACAGTATATCATCAATTTATCATTAGTATAACATGAGCATATAAACATAAGCAACATCACTTCAAAAACATCACATCAAGTACATATTACACCAAAATTTATGTGGAAACCCAAATGGGGGAAAACCACAAAATGATTTTTTATATATATCAAGAATACAATCATAACAAGCACCAACTTCCCAATTGTCTAGCACCAACTAGAAGGAGGCACCTACCCCCTGATTTATAGGCACCAACCTAAAGGAATCTACAACTCCTTGAATTCTCTGGCTCCAACCAAAAGGAGGATACAACCCCCTAATTCTATGGCTCCAACTTGAGGGAATCTTCAACTCCTTGAGTTCTCCAACACCAACCAGGAGGAGGATACAACCCCCTTTCCTTGCCCTGTCATTCCACCCTAAAATATATGTGTATACCAATTGTCACTACCACAATCACTTCCACTATCACTACCATTGTCACTGTCACATCAACCTCTAACTTGTCAACTTGTAATTGTATCTGACATGTCATTGTATCCAACCTATCATTGCCAACCTGTCACATCAACCTATCCAACCTGTCACTGTCACCAATACTCAACCTGATCCTCTGACATGAATCATATACCAAGGATACATCTCAACTAGATGTCCAACATCACCAACACATGCCTCTACCAAGCATGTACTAAACCATCAACATGTCCCATACCAAACATCAATCATGTACCACAACAAGTGTATCAACCATGCACCACAACTGTACCATATGATTCAACCATCAACCATGTACATCAACACATGTACCATACCATGTACCAACAATATATCTCAACCATATCACTCAATCATGTCATACACCATATGCCATAGGATATACCAAGCAAGTGCTATCAATGGTGTACCTCAACCAAGTACCAACATCACCAAGAGATGTATCTCATACATGTGTTGTCATATACCAAGTGTAATCCTCAACAATGTATCAATGAAAACCATACACCATGTCCCAATGATTCAAGAGTATACCAAGAATAAGCCTCAAGCATATAGCATCATCACCATGTAACCAAAACAGATACCAAGATACCAATATTTCCAACATGTACTACTAATCAATGTACCATACCAATATCACCAAGATGTACCATGCATAAACAAGACATGCCACTCAAGCATGCACCATACCATCAAGCATAAGAAACAATCACATAAGCATAGTTGTAACCTGTAGTTGACCTATTGTACTTAAATACTGACATGTAACTCTTCCACGACCTTCAACAACCTGGTAAAAACATTTCCCCTAAATTTGTCTTAGCCTCGCGGGACTAAGACTCCCTGTAATGTGCGGCATCGTGTGATGTCCCCTAGGCAACCCACGGGGGTGCCTCGCATGACACCCTCAAGCTAAATTGTGAGAGCTTGCCAAATTAGGGTTACAGAAAAACCCTAGCACGTTGCATATTTGAATTTTTTGCTCTTTACTTGCACTTTATTCACTACCTCAGACTTGTTGTCAAATTCACCAATAGATCAAAATACTAGACCATAACTTTCTCACAAAATGGATATTCAATGTAAGTGTGTATGTTTATGAGAGACTTCTTGAGGTGTATTTATACTTTTTCTAGGTAACCTCTTTCCTTATTCGTATGGCTTCTTTACTTTCTTCTTACAAAAACTTTACCCATTCATTAATTTACTTGTAACCAATTAAGGGCTTCTTGACCATTCTTTGGGGCTTCCAACTTCACAAGAGCATATCTCCCTAACCGTGAGGAACCACATGGCATACCACCTATCACCAAAAATGACACAACAAGGACTATCCATATATGAGTGTCTTACCTTCATTCACTTTGTCTTTCATGTCCATATTCCTCAACCAACTTCGGGCCCCATAACCAAACCTTCAAGACTTCATGTAGACTTCATCAAATCCACCCATCACATCTACCAACATCAACCACTCCATCAATGAAAACTAACTCACCATTAATCTCAACCACATCTCTAGAAATTTTGGACTTCTCCAAGGGTTGACATCAATTGTAGAATCCCTAGGGGGGTAATATGGGGTACCTAGGGAGTTTCCCAATGGGGATGTGGTTATGTATTATTATTAGTGGAAGTCATTTAATATATGAGAATGTGGTCATTCAATGTAAGGTGGACTAGGTCCATTATATTAATAAAGGCCCACTATGGTAGTTAGATGTAATAAATGTGAGAAATCTCTCTAGAAGGTTCCTAGGAGATAGACAGAGCTATATAAAGAAGTGTAAGTAGTTTAACAAAACATAGTGAAGAGTATTGTGAATGTATCAAGCATTTCTTGAGGAGTGTTATCCTTCCTTAAGGATTAATATATGGTGTTACCCCACCTCAAGGGTTTTCTCTACATTCTTGGGTTCATGTTATGGCGAATGTTTTGGATTATTCTTGATGATTTTGTGGATCTATTTTGATATTTATCTTCATATCTATTCAGGTACTTAACAATTGGTATCAGAACACTTTCTTTGGCCAAAGAAGGGGAGAATTTTTTGGTTCTTTTTGCATATTTTTTCTAGAAAAAAAAGAGTGCGGCGCACTTCAAGTTCATATATGACACTTTTTGAGAATAATTTGGATAAAAAAATTGGGTATTTGAATTTCTATCGGAAAAATACCTAATTTAAAAAAAATCATCCAAAACAGAGTTCGAGAAGTAAAGTTATGAGAATTTTAAATTCAGAAGTTTTTCAAGGTTTTTTCCGAAAAAAACATCATGATTTTCTGCAGTAAGTTATTTTTAACTTTATTTTTTGTTGAAAATTTATTCCAAGAATGTTATTTTTCACTGGAAGAGATGATGGCCCTAGTGTTGAAGAACTTATACAATCTCACAAGTCATTATGGAAAGAGCAGTGGAAATATTTTGTAGACTGGGGTTTCAAAGGTGATGCTCTCATATGGTGGAAATCATTTCAACATTCTGAGTGGATGTTACTTTTTGAAAAAGCACTTGAAAAATTAATTTTAGACAAGTGGTCTCATACAAATATTAAGGATAAAGAAATCACCAAGAGTTTATTTCCATGTGGAAAATCTATATTACAAGTTCATGGTTGTATTCATAAAGAAAATGTCATTGTTTCTATTAACCCTAGTTGAAAACAAAATTTTATCAATATTCAGTTGTTTAATAGATTGCAAGTTCTAGAAAAGAATATTCAAATCACACACATTGCAGGTGAAAATGTTAAACTTTTTAAAGTTTTGAAGCTCAGTATGGATAAATATGTGTTGCATTCATATTTTGAGGCTCTAGATATGGGTGATGAAGACATTGTTTTGGGATATCCTTGGATAGATTCAGTGGTTACCATTAATATTAATGTGCAAAAGAAGTTTCTAAATATTTGGTACAAGAAAAACAAAATTACATTGCACAACGTGTCTCTTAGTAATAAATGTGGGCCCATGGAAGATAACAAAGAAGTTATTGTCGAGTCTGAAGTTGAATTAGAGGCAGAGTCTACAGAAGGAGATGAAGCAAAAATATAGGAAGGACATAATCAGGAAGCTAAGGAGGTCATTAGCTCAAAGGCACAAAGTGTTGCAGATTTGAAGAAAAAATAACAGATTCCTACAGTTGTTGTATATCACCATCCACATCATATAGAGACAGAACAGTCATCAAGGCAAGGGCATGTGCATCAACACATTTATGCACCATCAGGGCACCAGACAGGAAACCGATCAAGAGGTGCATGGAGGACTACTGGAACTATGGGAAGAGCTCAAGATACAGAAACAATCCCATGGAAACCTTGACATGATGCAAAGAAATATCAGGGTGGCAAGGCAGCAGATGGACATCATGTTCGACTTCCATTGGGAAGGATGGATGGTCATACTTGGTACCAGTTGGCTACATTTATTATTCAGTCATATTGTATGGTTTCTTCTCATGTTTCGAGGATGAAACATGTGAAGGGGGATGGAATGTAGTATACCTAGGGAGGTCAATATGGGGTACCTAGGAGGTACTTAATGGGAATGGTTATGTATTATTATTGGTGGAGTCCATTTAATATATATGAGAATGTGGTCATTCAATGTAAAGATTGGACTAGGTCCACTATATTATCAAAGAAGGCCCACTATGGTAGTTAAGATGTAATAAATGTGTGAAAGCTCTCTAGAAGGTTCCTAGAGATAGAGAGAGATATATAAAGAAGTGTAATAGCAATGTAATGAAACATAGTGAAGAATATTGTATTGAATGTATCAAAAATTGTTTGAGGAGTATTATCCTTCCACTTTAAGGATTAATATATGGATGTTACACCCTAATATCTAAAGGGTTTTCTCTACATTATTTTGTTCATGTTATGGTGAATGTTTTGTATTATTCTTGATGATATTGTGGATCTATTTTGATATTTATCTTTAGATCCATTCAGGTACATCAATGACAACCAATATCAAACCAATCCAACAATCTCCCCCTTTGGAAATGATGGAAACACTAATGGTGACACTCATACTCCAATACTCATGCTCTCCCTGTGACCAATTCTCACTGCATCAATTTTTCTCACTCTTCCCCTTTGACATCAATGGAAAAGTTATTCTCTCTCATTGGGGATGTTTCCCATGTATTCATGCATCTATTATTTATCTCTATTTCTATTGGATTACTGAGAAGGAGGGTGAATAAGTAATAAATCTTTTTAATAAAAGCGTGACACATAGCAGTGGCTCTTTATGCTCAATATACCATTATCATTCAACAATTTCAGAGTAAATAAACCATGACCAATGAAAAATCACACACATACGATACCGATTATTTTCACGTGGAAACCGTACAAGAAAACCATAAATGTTTTCTTATAGTGTTTAAGGAAATTACATTCATTGGAAGCACCAACTTCATGCAGCTCTCCAATTTTCTGGCCCGGAAGGGAGGCTCCAACTCCTATATTTTCGGGCTACAACCTGAGGTAAGCTCAACTCCCCAATTCTCTAGGTTCAACCAGAAGGAGGCTATAGACCCCTATGCTTTTTGGCTACAACAGGAAGGTGAAACAGCCACATCAGTTCCCCATCAGCCACAGAAATAAGTGTCAGAGTAATTAAAACCAACTGCTTGTCATTGTGAGATATACCACTATAAGTGTACCAACATGTAACCAACTTGTGCATGTACTCATCATGTACCATAAACAAAACTAACATGTGTCATTATTTTGTATATTCTACATCTCATGTATGCGTACCTTTTACCTATCATCTTGCATTATATGCATTAAGCTTATCTATATTATATCGTGCACCTTCAAGAAGATATGGTTTTCAAATTTTCCTGAAACTTCAAACACTATGCTACGCATTGTGTCTTTTTAGTAGCTATTGCCTATGCATACATCATCTTATACATTCCTTAACCAAATGAATCTATGTCCCTCTAGTCGTGGCACATGAGTGTACAATCATGAACAAGTGTAATGAAATCTCACATGGACTAGACATCAAACCCTTACTGATATGTAGCCTCACAACCATACAAAATAACTTCTATACTTCACAACCAAAACCCTCCAAACGTGTACCAAGGAAATGCAACTATGTTTCAACACTTGGAGCCAACAAGATGAACCAATGAATAATACCAACATACCCATGTTGTATTTCTATATATCTAGCTCATACCATAGATTCCATACAATAGCACCCTCTCGGGAAAACAGAAATCTCCCATAACCATATTTCATGAAGACAACAATATCCAAATACACATAAGAATATGACATACCTTTAGAATATGTAGATAGATTTGTTGTACATGATCCTCGAACCTTCTAGGGCTTTCTTCCCGGACTCTCACATGCTTCCCCTCGGTAACTCAAGCTTTCATGGATTTTACCAACTATACACACCCTGTTATACTTCCACCCCGCATACGTACACGCCCTTCTCCATTACAGCTCGCATACACCTCAAAACTAGGGGTTTTTAGGTATTTCTACAATTCTAAAACTTTTTGTTTGTCAGCCCTTCTTGCTACCACCTCAGAATTTTGCAACTTAGGATGTATCAATGAGTACTTTCAATAAACCTTACACAATAATAGATATTCAATGTTCTAAATAGGTTCTAATAGGAGACTTGCTCTCTTATTTATACCACTTCCATGTAGCTTCCTCAAGGGGTTACCTTCTAACCAACAACTAACTTCGCTTCTTTTTAGGTCTGAAAAAACCTACTTCTAACGACTTGTCCACTTATAACCATTTTATCCATAAATAGTAAACTCTCAATTCTAGTTGCAACTAATTTATTTTTACCTAATTTTAGAGTATTGCAACAACAACATGTTAGAGCCCTAGTTTCACCCATTGCCATTTGATCCAACTTCTAGGAGGTTCTAGAACAATTTGACTTCTTTGACATTCTAGGGGATTTTAGATAACTAAAGAGGTTTCTCCAACTTCACAAGACCAAACTCTCTAGAGTGTGAGGAGTTATGTGGTGTTCCATATATCACCGGAAATGACACTGACATGTATTATCCATATAGGAATAGTATTACCTACAAATATATTAATATTCATACCATTAAACATCAATCAAAATGAATTCCCAGCTTACATGGAGCTACTACAAAATTTTTATCTTGGACTTACCGCCAATGGTTGACATAAATCACAACCAACCCAATTAATAAACAATCTCCCCTTGGCATTGTTGGAAACACTATTATGCAACATTGAATGAATTTATATAGCCATGATCCCTCTATGACCATGGCTCCCCCTATAAGCGTGCCTTTGTTCTCTCTCTCCAAGCATCTAATTCTATCCATGCATCTGATGAATCTCACACTTTGGGAAATGATAGACTGAAAAACCTCCATCACGGGTTTCTCCCCACAGTGAACTCTTCACGGTGGCTCCCAAGATTGAATTTTCCTCTTTATGGTGCTTCCTCATTATGAAATGAGACGTATAACATAAGCATTCAAAAAGTCGATTTTGGAATTAGACATTCAAGTCTATGTCGAGAGATACTCAAAATCTTGCTTCCTTAGGCCGGTTTGTAAAGATGTCTGCAACTTATGTTCTTTTGTTCCCACATATTCAACTCTAATTTTATTTATTTTGACAACCCCATTCTTTTTAGGTTTCCTAGCAATGGAACAATTTCTTTTTATTCCATGCTTGCTATAGAAATCCATAGATTCCTTTGAAGTATTTTTATTCCATGCTTGCTATAGAAATCCATAAATTCCTTTGAAGTAAACTCTCCTCCATTATCATATCTCAAACATTTTATTTTTGAATCCATTTCATTTTCAACCATTTCCTTGTATACCTTGAAGTTCTCAAATGATTTTGACATCTTCCTGAGAAAACAAACTACATGCATCCTTGTATAATCATCAACCAATTACATAAAATATTCCTCACCTTTTAAACCCATTTTTCTAGTTAGTCCAACTAGATCAGTATGCACAATTTCTAGCAGTCTTGTTGTGGAGTATTCCTTTGATTTGAATTTGGTATTTGTTTTCTTTCCTTGTTGACAATGCTTGCATAATTTGTTGTTTGGCTTCGTGATCTGGGGCATTTCTCTAACTGCTTCCTTTGTGTTGACTTTGACTAGGTTGGCAAACTTTATGTGACACATCCTTCTATTCCATAGCCAAACTTCATTTTCCTTTCCTAGACAACACTTTTCATTTCCAATTTCACTTAATACATATATGTTGCTTGAAGTTCTTACAGTTGTTGCAACCAATCTTCTTGAACCTGCTTTTATTATCTCGCACTTATGTGAACCAAACACAAGTTTGTGACCTTGGTCTTGCATTTGAATTACACTTAGAATATTATGTTTCATATCTTCCACTAGTAGAACATTTTTTTCCTTGGTATCCTTGTTTCCAATTCTAATTGCGCCTCTTCCAATTATTCTAGTTGAGTCATCATTTCCAAAAGAGATTGATCCATCTCTTTCCTTTCTAAATGTTAGAAACATGTTCTCATCACTTGTCATGTGCTTTGAGCATCCAGTGTCAATATACCAACCATGTTTATTGTGTTTATCTTGTACAACAAGTGTGAATTCTTCATTGTTATATTGATTCTACTTTCTTATCCATATTCTTTGTTGAGGTTCCTGACTATGACTATTGTCATTTTGTTGCGATTATCTAGGAGGGATTTTCATTCTACAATATTTGGCCATGTGTCCAAAGTTGTTGCGCTTGTATAATTCCACTTCAGTGCTCAAGGATTCAAACCTGTTGTAATTTCTTCTCTATATTTCACTAGGCCTTCTCAGATAACCATTTTGTGCATGACTTTCAAAGTTGTTTCTGTTTCTGCTATTTTCTCTACAATTTATAGCTTTATGTCCAAAATTATTACATGAATAACATAAACCAAAAAATATAGTTTGATACCTAGGAGTTGAAGATCTTCTGAAAGGAGTCACTCTTCTGAATCCTTCTTCTTCTTTAGGCCTACTTGTTTCTGATTGTCATTGATTCGGAAATATGAATCTTCTAGGTGGAGGAGTGTCCCTGTGATCTTCCTTGTAAAAATTCTTGTATCCTCTGACTGTCATTGAATAGCTTCTTGGATGTGTTTCTTGATCTATTTTTTGGATCTTGATCCCTTTTTCTATCTAATTGTATTCAAGTCCGTACTTGTCGTGATTTTTCCTTTGACCGTTGATAATATCATCCAAAAATTTTGCGTTGTTCTGCATGTTTTTCAGATGAAAATCTTTTCTCAATGTGACAATATTTGCTTCCAAATTTCCAATGATCCGATCTCTTTCTTCTAACCATTATTTGAATGATTCTTCAATTATTTTGTCTTCTTCAACTTGAATTTTTAATTTGGTGATCATTTGTTCTAGTTCTTCAGAGTTGGAACTTTGATATTCCTCTTTTCTTTTTAGTTCTTCCTCTAGTGACTTTTTTTTCTTCTTTTCCCTTTTTATAAATTCTATGGCACTCATCAATTCTTCTATGTAGTCAAATTTTGCCTCTTCGTATTATTCTTCGGTTCCTTCTTCATCATAATCTTCTACTTCCGTGAATAGAACCCTTTCTATCTCACCTCCACTGTCTTCATCTTCGGATGATGAGGTGTTATCTTCTTTTGAGCAAAATATTTTCTTGAAGAATTTATTTTTGGTTTTCTTTCCTTTGTACTTTTGTTTTCTATTTGAATCATCTTATTCATTTCTTTTCTTTTTCTTATGGGGACATTTGTTAGCAAAATTACCAATACCATCACAATTAAAAAAAATCAATGGAATCTTACCTCTATATTTGTCGTCGGTTCCCTTTTTCAGTCTTTTGATAGAGTTGAATACTTATTCATCGTCTTCTGAGATGTCACTGTTGCTACTATCTTATTTTGCCTTTTTCCTACCCTTTTTCTTTGACTTCTTGGATTCTTTGAATGCTACATCTTTTGTAACTAGATTCTCCTATTCAATTCTCGTTTCACAGGCAGTGAAAATTCCATGTAGTTCATACATGCTTATTGAATCCAAATATGTTCTTTCGTCTAGTGTTGATATCTTAGGATAAAATCTCATTGGAAGAGATCTTAGTACCTTTTGAACAATTATAGATTCATAAAATTCTTCTCCCAATCCTCTGATTGCATTCAATGTTTCATCAACTTGTAAGAAGTAAGATGCAATATTCTCATCTTCCTTCATTTTTAGGTGTTCAAATTGACCTCTATAAGTTTGAAGCTTTGTTTCCTTGAATTTTTCATGTCCTTCATAAACATTCTGAAGTTTGTCCCAAATTTCCTTTGTGGAGATGCAATGCATAAATTTGACATATATCGAATCACCAAGACCATTCAGAAGTTCATTTTTGGCTTTTTGAGTTATTTAGACTAAGTTTCCTTCCGTTGTCATTTGTTGGCAGAACTGTTGGTTTTTTATATCCATCTACAACTTATTGCTAAACCTCAAATCCTTGTCCTTGTACATACGTTTTCATCCTTCTACTCTAAAATGCATAGTTTTTTCCATCAAACTGTGGTATTCCATTTTTACACATATTGTTTCTCTCCATGATCTACATTTCAGTGGTTAAACTGATTTCTGAAGGAACCTACTTTGATACCAATTGTTTGATTACTGAGAGGGGGGGTGAATCAATAATAGATATTTTTTTAATCCTTTTAACCACAGTGTGTTAGTGTTATTTATCTTTATGATCAATATACCATTATCATTCAACAAGTGCAGAGTAAATAAACCATGAACAACGAGCAATCATACACATAAACAATACACCAATATTTTTATGTGGAAACCCAATGCAGGAGAAAACGACGAAATGTTTTTTCTTATATGTCTTTAAGAATTACATTCATTAGAAGCACCAACTTCCTTTTTTCTCCAGCTGCAACTGGAAGGAGGCTCTGACCCCCTATATTTTCAAGCTACGGCTTGAGGGAAGCTCCAACTCCCCAATTCTCTGGCTACAACCAGAAGGAGGCTACAACCCCTATGTTCTCTGGCTACAACCACCTATCATTTCCCCATCCAACCGCCCTGAAATATAAGTGTCAAATGATGAAACCACATCCACACTGTCACTATGAGATATAACACTGTAAACTTGTACCAACCTGTAACCAACATGTTCTTGTATGCAGCATGTAACAACAAAACCCAACAGGTACGCGACCTATATATGTTGCAGCTCGTGTATGTACATGCCCTATATTTACTGTAGCCTACATATGTACATGCCCTGTCTATACTACAGCTTGTGTACATCTTTAGAAATCTATGGTTTTCACCTTTTCGGAAACTTCAAACACTTTTATACCTCTGTCACATCAACCTGCAACTTGTCACTATGTCTTATCTGTAGTTGGGACATGTGCATACATCATCTTATACATTCCTTGACCAAATGCATCTATGTCTCTCTAGTCATGTTCCATACATGTGTGTACAATCATGAACAAGTGTAATAATCCTCACATGGAATAGACATCAAACCTTTAATGTTATGTAGCCTCACACCGTACAAACAAATTCACAACCACTTCACAACCAAAACCCTCAACCATGTACCAAGAAATACAACTATGTCTCAACACTTGAACCAAGAAGATGAACCAATGAATAATATCAACATACCAGTGTTGTATTTTTGTATATCTATCTCATACCATAAGTTCCATACATCCAACACCCTCTCTATGGAAAAACCTCAAACTCCCATAACCATATCTCATGAAGACAACAATATCCAACTACACATAAGAATATGACATACCTTTTGAATCGGTAGATAGATCTATTGTACATGATAAATGTAGGCCTTTCTGAGAGATTTCTTTCAGACTCTGAGAACCTAGAACCCTCAACAACTCAATATTCCATGGCTTTTCCCACATGTACGTGCCATGTTATACTGTCATCCTGCATACATACGCACCCTTCTCCACTACAGCCCGCGTACACCTCAAAAACTAGGGTTTTTCCGGTATTTCTACAATTCTAAAACTTTCATCATCAACCCTTCATGCTACCTCAAACTTGTGTAACTTCAAATATATCAAGGAGTGTCTGCAATAAACCTTACACAATAATAGATATTCAATGTGCTCAATGGGTACTAATAGGATATCCTTGATCTCTTATTTATACTTCCATGTAGCTTCCTCAAAGGGTTACCTTCTAACCAACTTAACCCAACTTCCTTCTTTTTAGGGATAACCCACTTCTAACCACTTGTCCACTTATATCCATTTTATCCATAAATAGTAAACTCTCCAATTCTAGTTGCAACTAATTTATTTTTAATTATTCTATTATTGCAACAACTTAACCCATTATTAACTCCAAGTTTCACCCATTATGACTAGTCAACTTCTTCTAGGAGTTTCTAGAAAAAATTGACTTCTTTGACCTTCTAGGGGCTTCTAGATAACTCAAGAGGGTTCTCCAACTTCACAAGGCCATAAATCTCTAACCATGAGGAGTTATGTGACGTTCCACATATCACCGGAAATGGCATGACATGTACTATCCATATATAATAGTCTTACCTACAAATATACTAATATTCATACCATTATACATCAAACAAGATTAATTCCCTTAACCATACTATTGGAGATACTGAAATTTTCTATCGGACTTGCTTCAAGGGTTGAAATCAATGAAAACCAACCCAATTAATCATCAGTTTCCATGCCTTTGTTATTTATCTTCACATGTTTCCCTCCTAATATTCATCTTCTCTTGTGGATTTCCCTGAAAGTATACCTTCTCTAAACAATCCTTCTCTGACTTCATGCACTTGACTCTTACTCTTATGATCTTTCTCTTTCTCTTCTTTTGACATCATGGGAAAAAGGGTAATTCTCCTTTGTTTTCTCTCTCCCCCTGTAACCTGTTTGCAAGCCTCTACTTTCTCTTCATGGTGCTTCCTTGTGTAAAACTTTGATGGATATGAGAAGCATTCAAAAATATTCTTTAGTTTTATTCTTCAAGTATTTTGCATATCTCTCCCTTTCTACATGATATTGACATTCCTTTCTAAATCTCTTTATGATTTCTCTTCCCTGGAATTCTCTAAGACATGTCGTGTATCAATGTAGGGCTACTTGTAAATGTTTCTTTTCCTCTCTTCCAGTGCTTGCTAATTGTCCATCGGTGCTTCCTCTTGTAACTCTCTGACATATATAAAAATCATTCATTAGTTGATTTCTTCATTCACTTTTCATGTTCACTTGAACATACTGGTCAATGATTTTATTATGATGATTTAGCTTATGTTGACGGTTTTTCTTTCCCTATTTTGTTGTTCCTTTCACTGCTTTCCTTTTTGTGACCAACTGATTCCAACCGATTCCACTAATTCCAATTGTAAATACATTGTTATGCATCTTCTCTGACCCGTGTTATATGTACCTTCTAAGTATCCATCTATGTCCATATGTCGCACATTGTCCATAAATTTTCTACTCAATTGTCCACAATGTTGACCCATCTATAATTGTACTATCATGAAGGCTTCACGGCTGCAACTGATCATCACATATTCTCATTTCTTCAAACTGAATCAAGTGTATCCACTAGTCTTCTCTATCGACAAATCAAACTATGCATGTCTAGAACAACCTGTATAGAAGATATATCTGCATGAATACATACATGGAAAACAAACATAATCTTTTGTCAATGTAACTGCCAATGGATACCTACATGGGGACACTACTTCTCAACTAATCAATCTATCATTATGTAATTTTTCTACCTGACTACTCTGAATCTGTGTCTGCAAATACTTATGTTGGCATGTTTACAGGAAGAGTGTGCTTGTCATTGATGGCAAGAACAAAATCAATGATGTCATATTGGTAGCATTGATGGAAAAAAGGAAAGAAGAGATGATAGCATCGGGAATGACTAGACCATGAGAAATTTTTTTCTACAAGATTAGGAGGACGAGCACCGGGCACAGTGTTGGAGTTTTCAGATAGCAATTATCATGAAGGCCGCAAGGAGCGTGCACTGGATTCCTTAGAATCTGTGAGTTTGCAAAGGGAATCAAGCTCAGGAGGGATAGAGGATTGGAAGAGTTCAGAGGAAGGATGAAGGTCGAAGTCACCTCGTGGAGTTAAGATCAGAAGGGTTGACATCGAGTTATTTGGCAAGGAGCCATTGATAATCTCGAAGGATAGTAGAGATCCCTGGAGAGAAGAAAAAATATTATCCCTGGGTCGTTAGATCCAGTGGAGTTGCAAGGAGGATAAGACCAGGAGTCATTCAACACTCCAAAGATGTGAAGGAATCCTGGCCTTCCATTGAGGAAGGACATGTGGCGAGAGATCAACATTGTGCTGATTCACAAATCGGGAAATCAGAGATAGGAGAAGAGAAAAATCATGAAGTTGGAGTTAACGAAGGTGATCATAGTCGTTGATCAAGGAATGTCATGGGCTATTGATCTAATGCAAGTGCAAGTTCAAGAATCGAAGAAAGGAGGTGTTCTAACCTCCAACTTCACGAGTCACAAAATCTCGAAGTGCAAAGAAAAGATATGGACTGTCAATCGAGGAATGTCATGGGCCGTTGATCTGGCATGACGAAGTTCGGAGTTAAGGAGCTTGGACTTCGAAGAATGGAGGACAGATAACTCGCAAGATCGTGAAACACAAAGTCACGAAGCACTTTTTTGATTGGCATGTGGTCACATCCAGAGGTCACGTGGAGAGGAACTTAGCACCTTTGCAAATATAATCCAATGGTGCAGATTAAATAGACAATTTGATCAAAGGGTTATTATTTTCACTTTGTGATTTCTTGACCAGTTATGATTCAGTTATACCAACTGAATCATTGTTCTTGGTGTTAGAGATTCATAGTGTAACAGATCAGATGAATCATTGTTCTTGGGCGTTGGATATTCGTATCGTAACAAATTAGGAGAGAAAGCATAAAATAAAAAGGCAGTGACTAAGTGAGGTTGGTTATTTTCTTGGCAAAATGAGTTGAACCGTATGTAATAAAAATTATAGTGTGAACAGAGTGAGAACAAATTCAGAGATGAAGAACAGAAGCAGGACAAAGTAGAAATGGTGAAAAGAGTATAATGTATAAGAACCTAACAGCATGTGAAGAATAGAGAAAGTGCAGATGAAAAGAGACAGCTAGTGGATCCAAGCATGAATAGAAAGAAGAAGAGAAGAATTGAAGAACAAAGAAAAAATGGTAAGCATTGACATATTTGTATTGTTTTAAGCTATCATTCAAGCAAATATTTATAATCAGGGTGATAGGGAGGTGCTAGGGGGACTGTTGTCCTCAGAGTTTCAAGTGGGTTCTTGAACACAGGGAGTTGTTGCTTCCATCTGGTCGTAGCTAGAAAAACTAGGGTGGTAGGGTGGTGCAAGGGAGAACCATTGTTCTCTGTTATACATGTTGGTTCTTGTGTGACTGGAATTTGGTGCTTCCATCCAGTTGGTGTTGGAACACTCAGGGAGTTGGTGCTTCCTTCTAGTGGGTGCTAGAGAAACAAAAGAGTTGGTGCTCTCAACAAGTTACAACTTTTTAAAGAAGAGGTTGTAGCCTCATTTTGAGTTGGTTCTCAAAGAAAGATGATGTACAGAACTTAAAAGACTGCCTATCATTCTAAGAAGAAGATTTTTTCTCCCTTTATGGGTTTCCTCGTGAATATGTGTCTCTGTGTATATCATATGTGTGATTGATGTTTGTTATTTTTGTTGTTCATGTCTTTCATAGTCTTGATGATCACTTGGAGAAGATTAATAATATTTTAATAGGCATAAGCTTGTTTAAGCACAATGACAATTGATTCACCCCCCCCTCTCAGTTGTCTTAGTAATTTCAACAATTGGTATCAGAGAAGGTTCCTTTTATTTAAAAGTAGATATGTAAGCTTAAACATGACAAGTCATGAAGGGACTTCAACCAATAAGCCTCCACTGTTTGATGGAAAAAAAATTTCTTTCTGGAAAGTTAGAATGAGAACATACATTATGGTCTTAGGTGTTGATGTTTGGGATGTAGTAGAGACTAGATATACAAAACCTGTTGTGCTAGCTTCCAAAGATGATAAGATAGAATTTAGCTTCAATGCAAAGGCAATAAATGATATCTTGAGTGGACTTGTTGAAGCTAAGTTTGTAAAGTTGATGCATCTTGAATTTTCCAAAGAGATGTGGGATAAACTTATTAGTAGTTATAAATGAAATGAGAAAGTAAAAGTTGCCAAACTTCAGACATATAGATTGAAATTTGAACAACTAAATATGAATGAGGATGAAACAGTTAGTAAATATTTTTTAAGAGTTGAGTAGCTTGTGAATTCCATTAAGGTTCTTGGTGAGAAAATTGAAGAAGCATTTTTAGTTCAAAATATTTTAAGATCTCTTTCTGATAGATTTAATCCAAAAGTTTCTGCAATAGAAGAATTGAATGATCTTAAAATTCTGCCTATTGACCAACTCCTAGGAACTTTGACTGCTTATGAAATGAGGATTAGTAAACATAAATCCATCACTAGAGAAGCATATTTTAAAGCAAACAAGAATGTTGATTCGGAATTAGATGATATTGAGGCAAAAATTGTGAGAAGGTTAAATAAAAGGATCAGGAAAATACCAAGGAAAGATGTCATTTAAATGTTTTAACTATGGAAAGATAGGTCACTTTGCATCTAGGTGTCCACACAAGAAGAAGTACCAAAACTCTGAAGGTGAAGAGAAGTACAAATCCAAGAGATTTGGTAAAAAGAAAATTCTATGTCTAAACAATGATGACTCTTTAGGAGACACATATAGTCACTCTTCTTGTGAATATAAGGTTGATGACTTTATTCTTATGGCCAAAGAGGATTATGATAATAAAATCATAGGAAGTGATGTTAATGATGAAGAAGTTGTGATTGATATGGAAGGTGTGTTACAGGTATGAACTAACTGAGAGGGGGGGGGTGAATCAGTTAGTGTAGATTATTAACAATTTCTCTTGTTTTAACTTTG